>BJBW01007665.1:6662-25839 GCA_004320125.1 Scolopax mira
CACAGCTTCTCTGGGCAACCTCTTCCAGTGTCTCACCAACCTCACTGCAAAGAATTTCCTCCCAATATCTAATCTAAATCTTCCCTTTAGTTCATAAACATTACCCTTTGTTTTATGGCTCCACTCCCTGATCAAGAGTCCCTCCCCGTGTCTCCTGTAGCTTCTTTAGGAACTGGAACGGTCTCTAAGGTCTCCTTGGAGCCTTCTCCTCTCCAGGCTGGACAACCCCAATTCTCTCAGCCTGTCATCACAGGAGAAGTGCTCCAGCCTTGTAATAACTTCCTATACTCTTGTGAAAAGATTGGCAGAAAGATCAAACTTAAATCTTTTTTGTGGAGTCCTTGTATCATCGCAGTTAAAGGATTAATGGAATTTGGATTCAAGTTTGAACTTCTCCCGTTCAGATGTATCAGAAGAGAGGAGAAACGAGAGCTTTTTCTTACTGTATTGCCCTTTGGAAGAATAAATGACAACTGTGCTATGAAATTGAAATTTCAGGTGTGCCTTTCAAAGTGGAACTCTAGTGTAGACAATCTTTCCCAGCCATCTTTCTGATGTCTGCCTTCACCGCTGAAGGAAAACAGCCCGCCCAGTTCAGATGGCTGTGCTCGTGTCAGAAAAGGAGCAGAGTGGTGAAGAACATCACCTGATGTTGAATCAGATAGTCCCACTGGACCGAGTTGTCCTTGTGCTTAAAAAGGGAACCCTTCCTAAACGTGTTAAGGATGTCTTCGGTTTAAGCACTGCTAATTCTGGCTGCTTTTCGGAATGATGCTTATTTCCTTGAGACTTGTACAGGGAGACGAGGAGTTCAATATCCTTTACAGTTGTTACCAGGTGCAAAGCTTCAGGGACACCGAAGAGGTGGCAGAGGTCTAGAGATAAACAGTGTTAATAATAACGTGGTATTTTGAAGTGTCAGAAGTCAAGCTCTGTCCATGAGGTTTTTAGCCAAGGTTTCTGTAGCTGCTGTGGTGTACACTGCAGTCATCTTCTCTGGGTAAGGAAGGCACGTTCTCAGTCTAAGTGTAGTCTTGATGGCTTGGTGTAGGCTACAGAGAGTGGGCTTTTGATTAGCAATGAGGGAGGAGGCGTTTTTGGCTGTCACCGAGGGCAGAATCCTGGTGATTAAATTATTTGAACTGCTGAGTGCTTTACAAGAACTTTAATTTTTCAAGATGTATTTGCCCTTCCCCTTGCAAATTTGCTGCATGTGACTGTCGACATCTCAGTAGAAGCTGATGCACTAAATCTGGTCTGTCTTTTTGCTGGGTTTAAAAAGTGGAATCTGGGTAGAGCATCTCAAAAAACCACAGGCTGGTGGCTCTTCTTTTGCCTGTTTTCATGCATTTTTTTAGAGTAGTGCAGGAGGCTGAGTGAGTGTAATATTATTTAATTTACCTACTTATCACAAATTGCTAGAAACCTCTTTACCATAAAAGATGAACCTTTTTATCTTCCTCCTCTGCCTTTTCCCACCTCTGTGCTCCTCGCTGTCTGTACCTCGCTTCTTAGCCTGGTCTGCAGGTACAACTCACCACCCACCCTGTGTCTCTCTCTTGGTGGAACTCACTAATGAGTGTTTTCCTCTTATCTATCCTATTTCACAAATTTCAATGAATGTAGTATACTTAAGTCCTCTGTCCTTTCAGCAAAACTAGCTGAAATCATCCTACTACTTTTGAAGTATTATAAGTAAGGTTTACACAATAAACTATCTTTTTTTCCTTAGGAAACCAAACTTTGAAAGGCAAATTTTAAAAGGATTTGGTTGCTCAAAGATTCCTACAAGATCTTTCAGAGTCCTTGCAGAATAAAATCCCTTGGTTTATGTTTTTAAGAATATGCTTTGTGTTTGATATCATACATAGATGTACTATATCTAGCAAATAATGTTTTAGATTTTAGAGAGCAAGTAATATATTTAGAATCAACATATCATAAGGATTTTTTTTTTTCAGTAGATCTTTGCATATTGTTTTCCTTCTCAGAGACTATGAGCCATCAACACGCCCTTGTGGCCAAGAAGGCCAATGGCATCCTGGGGTGCATCAGGAAGAGTGTGACCAGCAGGTGGAGGGAGGCCATCCTGCCCCTCTGCTCTGCCCTGGAGAGGCCCCATCTGGAGCACTGGGTCCAGTTCTGGGCTCCCCAGTTCCAGAAGGACAGGGAACTGCTGGAGAGGGTACAGCAGAGGCTACAAAGACAGTGATGGGCCTGGAGCATCTCTCTGATGAGGAAAGGCTGAAGGACTTGTCTTTTTAGTTTAGAGAAGAGAAGACTGATCAACACCTATAAATACTGAAAGGGAGGGTGTCAAGAGGATGGGACCAGTGTTTTTTCAGTGGTGCCCAGAGACAGGACAAGAGGTGATGGGCACAAACTTGACCATGGGAAGTTCCACCTAAACATGAGGAGGAACCTCTTTGCTGTGAGGGTGGCAGAGCCCTGGCAGAGGCTGCCCAGAGAGATGGAGTCTCCTTCTCTGGAGACATTCCAAACCCACCTGGATATGTTCCTGTGGGACCTGCTCTGGGTGGACCTGCTCTGAGAGGGGTTTAGACTAGATGGTCTCCAGAGGTCCCTTCCAACCCCAGATCATTCTGTAACTAACATTCCATTTGGGCATGGTTCTTCCAGCTGTGTGTGTGCTGAGCTTTCTATAGTATTAGATTACAGGACTGTCCTGGACACGTTCAGAAATCTGTGAGAGACAGGTGCAAATTGCAAGATAGCGCTAAACTACATCACAGATGTTTCAGGCCACTGAAAATACAGTCAGCTGAGGTTTGGTGATATTCAAAGGTGAAGAAATTTGAAAATATTAGTAGGAAGTCATTTCCTGGCTGAGGAGGCGCATGGCTGCCTTTCTCGTCACGACAGGCCCGTTGCTGTGATAAACTCTGTACAGACAGATTTCAAGGAAAGGATTATTTGCATGGTTTAGGATCTTCCAAGAAAATAGAGAACAAGAGCTAATTCAATGTAAAAATGCTATGCAGGGAGTTCTTCCTTGTAGTCTTTAAAACGGCTACTATAATTGGACCCAATTTGGTGCTAGGTGTTTGGTCATTTCTGTAATTAAATAATAAGTGGGAGGTGTCCCTACCCATGGCAGGGAGGTTGGAACTCGATGGTCTTGAAGGTCCCTTGCAACTCAAACCATTCTGTGAAGTTTACCTTTGGAGAAACTTTCTTGATTCCAATGAATGTGAAAAATACTGGAAGTGTAACTTCTGCGTTTGGAGTCAACTCAACAGTTGTATAAATCGTGCTGATAGGGGTTATTTAATCTCTAGACTTTCTTTGTGTGTGTTCATTTTCCTCTGTAGATAGATGCTTATAAGCAATTTTTTTCTCCCCTTTTGAGTAATCTGTTTCTTTTTCTCTTAATCTTTCTTTTAGAATTCATCTCAATGTGCAACATCTCTCTCTCTTTCCTGTTTCCTAACGTGGTTTGGTTTCCCATCTTATGAACTTGAGTGTTTTCAGGCTGTGGCATGTTCCCTGGTGTAGGGTTGGGGGGGAAAGATGGGTGACTGCATTCACCTCCAGGCTGGCTTTTAGCTGAAGTTCTTAAAGGGGTGCTATAACTTTTTGTGGCACCCAGAACTTCACTGTCCTCAGTGTAAATAAGAAGCACCTTGGTTGTGGAAAGGTCATAGGAGTTTTTAATGCACACAGAAAAAAATTTCTTTGTAGAAAAAATGTGAACTAACAAAATTGAAGACTGGTTGCAAAGGTGATCCTCTGATCCTAGGGTTAAGAAATAATATTAATGAAAGCCTGTAACAAGAACAGCAGTGGTGAGGAGAACTTGGGAGGTGATCGTCTCCCTGTTCTAGGTGCTGCTGAGGTCGTCCCATCTCAAGTGCTGTGTCCAGTTTTGGGCCCCTCACCACAAAAAAAAGACATTGAGGCGCTGGAGCGGGTCCAGAGAAGGGCAACAGAGCTGGTGAGGGGTCTTCTGTGATAAATCCCATCTCATCCCCTTCCCTCAGTCTTCTTGAAGAGAAGAACAGCTGGGGGTGTTCAGCCTGGAGAAAAGGAGGCTGAGGGGAGACCTCCTCGCTCTCTCCAACTCCCTGAAAGGAGGGTGTAGCCTGGGGGGGTCAGTCTCTTCTCCCAAGGAACAGGCTGTAGGATGAGAGGAAACGGCCTCAAGTTGCACCAGAGGAGGTTCATATTGCAGATTAGGAAACATTTTTACATGGAAAGGGTTATTAATCATTGGAATGGGCTGCCCAGGGAAGTGGTTGAGTCACCATCCCTGGAGGTATTTAAAAGTTGGGTAGACATAGTACTTAAAGATATGGTTTACTGATTTTTTTTTTTTTTTTATCAGAGTTGAGTTGATGATTGGACTTGATGATCTAAAAGGTCCCTTCCAATCCAGGCAATACTATGATTATATGGTTTATGAGTTGCAGAAGATGTTGAGAGTACAGTAAAGGCAAAGTGTGAGGTTGGGTGCTCAGTCGTGCCCAGCTTTGAAGACTGTATGGTGCCAGCGTTGTGTAACTATGAGAAGGTTCCTCCAGTTTTTAGCTGTTAGAGCACCAGTTCACCACGTATTGGGGAGACTTCCTGGATTATAACTATTTTCACGTTAACAAAATACATATAGAATATACACATTCTGTGTAGGTAAGAAACACAGCCTATATTGGAGCATCTCAATGTCATGCATGGATAGTTTGATGACTTTTAGACTTTTATCATCAAACGTGCAATACCACTTGCTTGTTTTCTTTAAAATACCCTAATGTGTTAGGTCCTGCTTCAGTGGTACCTGGATTTGCCCACAGAAAGTGGGCAAGGGTGGAATGAAAGTAGTGTGTGGCTGGCAAGTCCTGCCCTTGCAGGATATAGGTTGAATTCCTAGGACTGCAGCAATAGTGTCATTTGAGTTCTCTTACTTCTTTTAAAGCTACTTTTAGCTTTGACATATGTGAAAAAACCCATAGGTAAAAGTAAATAACCAAATAAACCAGGACCTGCAAATATTTGTTTTAAGTATTACATTTTCTAAGGCTATGAAGGGCATGTTTCTTTGGGTGTGTTTTTGTGACTTTTTTATTGTGAGAAATGATAGAAGAGCATCTGGAAACAAATATAGCGGGGATGGTTTTTTTCCACACTCCGGTCCTATTTTTCATAATCTCTTCACTACCAATTCCTGTCCTTCCTCTGTTCCCCCCCCGCCTCCCAAAAAACAAAATCAGTGTATATGGGATTTTGGGTTTTATTTTGAATGATGCATATTCAGATTTCCAAATTTAATTTTGAGCATTAAATGGGAAATGGGCAATCGATACATTATTTTTATTTCAATTTAGAAATTATTAAGTTCTAACTTTCATAAAACATACCTTTTTTTTTTTTTACAGAGACGTGGAGCAATTTCCTATGACAGCTCTGATCAGACTGCGTTGTACATTCGTATGCTAGGTAAGCAAACCAGTTCCTATGTTGCAAAATTCTAACATTTATTATTGATTTAAAATTCTTATTTTTTTTTTTAATATTTGAGTGTTGAATTCTTAAACTTACCATTCCCTTTCTCCTGAATGATGCTCTGGTTAAATTTTTGAGAAGAATTTGGGTTCTTTTCTGTTGACTTGGGTTTTTTGACTGTCTGCCTTTTTTTTTTTTTTTCCCCTGAGTTAATCATTGTGCTGAATTTTTTCCTCCTATATTAAAGAAAAAAAAGTCTTATAATTAACGTAACATATTTGGTGGAAGTTAAGTTTTCCAAGTGACTCATTATTGATATTTATTTCTGTGATGGGATTTATCACCTCTGCATGCTGTCCTTCTGGTTAAAACTGTAACTTAGAGACCATTTGCGTGAGAGTTACCACATGTTTTTAAAAATTTCAGTACCGGGCCTATGAAGTGTTCAAGGTGTTCTTAAAATAACGATATGATTTTAAACAATACTTTTTTAGAAGACGACTTGAAAAGGGAGAGGATGCATGACAGGTCCAGCAGTTTAATCAACTTACTGAAGAAACTTTTCCTGAGTAGTAATTAGATGAAGAGTAAATCACAGAATGATGTGGGGTTGGAAGGGACCTCTGGAGATCATCTAGTCCAAGCCCCTGCCACAGCAGGGCCACCCAGAGCAGGTCCCACAGGAACGTGTCCAGGCAGGTTTTGAATGTCTGCAGAGAAGGAGACTCCACCACCTCTCTGGGCAGCCTCTGCCAGGGCTCTGCCACCCTCACAGGAAAGAAGTTCCTCCTTCTTGTGTTTAGATGGAATTTCCTGTGTTCAAGTCTGTGCCTGTTTCCTCTTGTCCTGTCCCTGGACACCACTGAAAAAAGGCCAGTCCCATTTTCCTGACACCCATCCTTTAAGTATTTATAGGTGTTGATCAGATCCCCCCTCAGCCTTCTCTTCTCCACACCCCAAAGACCCACGTCCCTCAGCCTTTCCTCATCAGAGAGATGTTCTAGGCCCCTAGTGATCCTTGTGGTCTTGAAGTGAAGCTGAATTAAAGTGAAAGAACAGTACTGGGAGGGGCAAGGAAAGCATCTGGAGGGGACACTGTCATAGTGGGTGGATGGAAGTAGGAAGTTCCCCCAGGGCATGGGGTTGGAACTCGATGATCTTTAAGGTCCTTTCCAACTCTAACCATTCTGTGAAGGGGTTGAGGTCTGTGGTTGGGAGGAGAATGATGCAAAGCTCTTGCAGCTCTGGCTGCCGGATTCGGTGCTTCCCACACCTCTTCTGGAAGGGCAGATGGCCTGGGAACTGTGGATATACTCTGCTCCACTGCAAAATGATGCCACTTAATTTAAGCCATCTTGAGCTTTGATTTTGTGTTGAAATGGGCTCTGAATGCTTGCACGATGTCTCTCACAGCTTGATGAACATCAACAGCTAGTGATGATAAATTCTTCACTGGCTCCAACCAAATGAGCCAGAATGTGTCTTTTTATGCCCCGAGTCTTTTCAATTTAGTTGTATATTGTGTGTTTTAAAGTCCCAGAAATTCATAACTGTGTTGTTTATGAATTTAAAGTTGCAAGCTCTAAGCATGTGTATATATATGAATTTAGTCATAACTTAAGTATGTAGGCATAGGCATGTGTAGGTATATATAAATCCAATTTTGACTTAGCATCTTCTCGTTTTTGTTTTTCAATTACTTTCATTTTTTTTTTTAAGTTTGAAGTTGTTAATTCTATAGCGCTGACTCTCTACTGAAGGATTTTTGATAAGAGAAGGTAATTACTTTCCAGATTTGTTAAGAGGGGAGGATGGAAGGTGCTGGTTTCTAAATGCTTATTTAAAAAGCTGCTGGGTTGTTTTTGTTGTTGTTGGAAATAAGTTTATTCAATTTTCAAAAGTTAAAATAACTTTTTCACTTTAAATAAGCCTTTTTGCAGGAGGAACACTAGAATTCTTAAAAATGTGATTTTTTTTTTTTTTTCTGCTCTATTCATAAGAATAAGAAAATAAATTCAGGTCTGATGGAGCTTTGTTTCCCTGATTTTGTGAACTTTTTTTTAATCTAAATTTATTTTATGCTGTAATTTGAAAATACAAATTTCTGCTTCAGAATCCTAGAATCTGAATACTTTTAATTCCACAGCAGGATGTATGTATTATGGCATAATATGTGGATCCATAATAAATGGATTTTAAAAATGCACTGATAGGCTTGAATGAAAGGTACCGTAAATATATGTCTGTGTCTTTATTTTCTTAAAATTAACTTGCTAGTGATAGAAACTCGTCTTGTAAGAAAATAAATCTTAAACTCTGGGGAGAATAACCTGATTTCTTTTGCTACTTCAGAAGCTTAACTGTACCATGAAGTAGTTGGACCCATCATTTCTGTGGAAGGGTTTGTGATGATGCTCCAGCAAATCCGGAGGAAAGCAAAGCTCTTGGGCTTCCTCTCCCTTGGGAAATGAGGGAGGGAAATGTCCCATTGGTTTTGAACTCTTATGCTCACGGGCAGAACGGGAATATATCCAGAATGTGATGTTAAGGAAGTGAAATTTTCACTTGTTCTTTCGTTGGAATTAATTATTAGATGACCCATTTGGTGCTTGCTCTGGGTGGTGTAACTCCTGCTGGTGTTCCTGGTGTTGGGTGATGCTGGCTTTTCCCTGGCACGAAGGCTTTCACGGGATTTGACCCTCTTGTGGGGGAGGAGGGTACCAACAAAAAAACCCCAACAAACCAAACAAAAAATTCCTCATTGGATTTTCGACTCGGTGTGCTAAATTTATATTCTCACTTGGAGATGACTTTTTTCCCCCCGACTGTTACATAGGCTCTACTGTACAATTTACAACTTTTTACAGATTTATTATTCTTGTACTCGTAAATGGACTGAAAGCTGAACAGTTGGAAGCATCGGTGTGTAGAAACATTCTTACCGGAGCAGATGCAAGAATGAATATATTCAAATAGAATTTTTTTGCAAGAAAAGTGAAATATTGCTTTGCCCATACAGTATTGTGAGGCTTTTTGGTTTTGTTCGTTTTATTTATCAGAGTAAGCTATAAGGAATCCTCAACTGTAAATTAATGGGAAGTTAGGCACACTCATGAGAGGTTTTGCCTTTTATTTGGCTGGTTATTATTCCAAATTAGACTACAACTACTAATCAGATGTACCTCAATAAGGTGTTTATCTCAGCAGACCAAAAATATGAAGTTAAAGGGTATTTAGGACACCTCCCTCTGCCTCCCTTCAGTTGTGCTGGCCCAATTGTTGTTTCCTTTAATGTTTTCAGGCTGTTCAAATGGGAATCCAATCAAAATTCATTTGCAACGAGTAAATGGAAATTCTTGTGGCATAGAAGTGTTTCCAGGTTCAATTTAAAAGATCAGATTTTAGGGTGTACATAAAATAACTATCTCCTTGCTCTGTTCATCAGTGTCAATATAAACAAACAGCATTGACTCTAATGACTCATCTGTCATACCCCATTCCCAAAATATACACTAAAGCCACTCCCGAGTGCCTTATTTACTATTTTAAAATACAGATGCAGCATTGTAGAATTTTTCTTTTAAGACCTTAGAAGGGCTAATGTATATCTGCATCGCCTCAGTCAGACACTTCTCTTAGCAGCTACAAGGAATTTCTTCTCAAAATTTCTTGTAAGTGTTTCTGTGTAATCTTGATACCTTCCTGACATTTTTTTTTTTCCCTCTGCTGTTCTGGTTTCTTTCTTTTCCCCTGAGAGTTTTGCTGCTGTGCACAGGGTGGAAAGAGGGGGCACTGGCTGCTTGTGTGGGTGAGGAAGCACCTCTCAGCTACACCTGGAGCGTTTCACACCCCCCTTTAGAGGTCTTCATCACTCCAAATGGGAAACAGTGGAGCTGCTGTGAATCATAGAATGATTTGGGTTGGAAGGGACCTTAGAGATCATCTAGTTCCATGGGCATGGGCAGGGACACCTTCCACTAGAGCAGGTTGCTCAAAGCCCCATCCAGCCTGGCCTTGGTAATGCAAATTGTGTAATGCGGTGAGTGTAACACACTGTAATGCAGGTGCATGCTCTTCTCCAGCAGCAGTTGTGTTCTGTTCCTTTTGCTTTAATTCCACCATGTTCAGCTGACCTGTCATCCGTTTCTCCAACGAATCCAGTAGAAACTTTAAATCTCCGAAGCTCGTAATTTTTTATTTTTCTTTTTTTTTCTGGAAACCCTGCTCTTCGCAACTTCGTGGCTGGGGGTGGTTTACCTTGAGGTGGGTGGCTGTCGGAATTTCGGCTCCCAGCTGTCCTCTGCCATCTCTGGGATCTCTGCCCCAGCTCCCCCAAAGCAGCTGCTGCCACAGGGGGGACACTAGGGTAACACAAAGTACGTGCTGGGGTCACCCTGACGCCCAGGGATGGCAGCTGCGGCGTTTCAGCTGCCCCGTAAGCACCGGAGCAGGATTCTGAGAGAGGGGTAGGAACTATGTCTCAAGGTAAGTTTTGCTACAGTCCCGATTCCTTTTCCCTTCTAGCTGCAAACCTCCCCATTAACATCCCTTCTTCCACTGTTTGTTCATTTTGCAGTTGAATTTCTGCCCATATGGCCTCCGTCTGAAAAATACAAATTCAAGTAGAACTAGTCTAGAAAAGATTCAAATGCTCAGACAACACATATTTTGTCCTATTTGTGCACAAAATCAGATTTTGAAAGGAAGGCTTCATGTTTCTTTTTTAAATCTTTCTCTTGCTTCTTTGGATTCGCAGAAACTCTCAAAGGTGTGGGGGGGAAATATTGTTCCTGGAAGTCCGCTGTCATTAAGATGCTGGACTTAAGTGTGTTCCCCTAAGGAAACAGGAGTCTTTTCAGAATGACTAAAGAGGAGACAGTTAAGAAGAAAATCTTCATATTGCTACCACTTCTGTCCATCCCCTGTCCCCCCAGGGAAATTCACCTACAAGCAAATGGTGTGACCCCATGGTTTCAAAACATTTTCTAAACACTTTGATTTAATTTTTTAAAAAAATTTAAATAAAAAAATCCCCAAACACCTGTTCATAAATTCATTTGTTTTGAGTATTGAATTTTGTCTGTCAGCTACCATAATAATGATTGTCTCTGTGGTTGGGCTTCTGTCGCTGTCTGAAGGACTTGTGTAACATTGTCCTTTTGTCTTAAAAAAAAAAAAAAAAATCTGAAATCCAAGGTGTCTTGTGCCTTTACCTGTGATTATAAACATACCTCTTCCTTAAAATTAAATTCTGTGTCATTTTAGAGCCATAAGGTTACAAATAACTCGTGCAGGACTTCCCAAGCAAATTGATGGGAATATGTTACCTTGCGTGTAAGCACAATGAAATGGGGGCATTTGGGATCTGTTGATCTTTGCAGGTCAGATAAACTGAAGTGAGTGAATGTGGAACGATGGACCAGTAGTTCTGGATGTTTTGGGACTAACTCTACACAGGCAGTAGAGATTAGTCTCACTGTGCTAATAAATAGCACATTGTTTCATAATGTGTTAATGTTCAGCCAGTTTGATGCGGTTCCTTTTCATGCTTCTATACACATAGAAATCTCAAATGGATGTGTGGTATCTTCACATTCCACTTGTACCAATTTTTCCAAGCACATTTGTTGTCTGAAATCTTGAAAAATGCTGTAGTTCTATACAACACCAATGGAGCTCTTCTGCTTCCTTTTTGGTCCAGTAGGAATTACTGTTTGGTGATAAATTCCAGTCCAGTAGAAGTGATGTCTCCAAAAAATGAATCTAAATGTACTCTAAAAACATTCATCCACTGTTGAGATCTTGACTCTTAAAATCAGGCTCCTGGCCTGATCAAGGAGAGAGAATTTTAACAACTACTTAATGAAAATATTTTGCTTTCTTTTCTGAGAATTTCTCATTTCATATGTATGCATGTAAATACCCTCATTTTATTTTTATCATATTAAATCGCCTTTTTAATAGTTTGCCATGTGCATTTTTAGTATATCATTCTTTCTTTTGGCTAACCATTCCTGTGAACGTACATTTTAATAATTAAAAGTGATGTAGTTAGTTGCACTTCTGCATTTCACTTGGAGACAGCTTTTTTTCATTATTTTCCTACTCAGAATTCACACCATTAGGGCATTTCAAGGATAACAGGGATACTGTTATTCTTATCTATGCTGTTAGACTAAGTATTAGTAAATAAAAAAGAAGCAGAGAAAGACTTTCTGAAGATCATTTATCAGATGAACTTGCCTGTTCTGTTATTTGCAGAATTCCATGTTAGTCTTCAGGTATTTTTCTGTGAACTTTTCCTGCTCTTGACAGTTTGAACAAATAAATTGTTCACCAAAACCTAGTTGCACACTGACTGAAACTATGGGGTAATTCACATTATGGTCGGTAAATTCTGAAAGTTAAGACTGCCTGGAAAAGTAAATAGAATTAACAGAAGTTATATCACCTTTGCTGTTAAAAAAAAAAAAAAAATTAGCTTAACTAAGAAAACTTTTATTTTTCTTTTAATTCAGCTGGTGAATTCATTCACGCAGCTGTGGCTATGACTGATTTCCCAGATAAATGTGAGTGAAAGGTAATGAAAGTTGTATATCCCTCAATGTAAACTACTAATGTCTTCTTTCTTCCAAAATTTCATCCCTTTTTCCTCTTTATTTGCTTCCTTTGTAAATGAAATTCACCAGCTGCTTGTGCCTTAACAGAAGATTTCTACAATTTGCTGCCTCTGTATTGGCTGGGACAAGACAAGCCTCTTGCTCTCTGTTCAGATGAATGAAACCTTTTTAAGTAATATATTGTCAGTGGCCTGAAAAATAATACTTACAGGTAGCAATTGGGTTACTTTCCCTTGCAGCTCTGTTAAGATTTTCAGTTTCAAAAAGCCAGAAGGAGTAATAACTGAAAACCACGTGTATTTGGTATGTTTTTACTGATAATGTCAACTTCATACTCAATATTTGGGGAGCTCTGGGTCTGCTTATCTTTTTGTGGTCCTTCCAGCCTTCCTCACAAGATAACATTCATGTGAATTGTGTTACTGCAGATATGTCAGTGTTTATTGATATGGATCTCTAGAAAGGTACCTGTTAAGTATTAAAAGTACATTACTGAAGTTTTAGTATCTTTAGTTATTTTCTGACTGAAGTTGCCTGCCTCAGCGTTACAAATTAGCAGGTTGGAGAAGAAAAGAAGGCATTTTCAGGGTGTTACGATATTATCAGTTGCTGGAACCTAAATATAGCTATGTTTTTATTTTGATCTTATAAAATCCGTCTTAGTTCTTTGTGTTAAATACTTAGTTTGGATTCATATGAAAACTCACTTGAAGTATTTTCATAATTAGAAACCAGAACGTTTTCATGTCTTGAATTTCACTTTTTATGTTTTAGGATTTTAGGAGGGAAACGTTATTGCATGTGATCCTCAAAGGTTTGCCCAAATTTGTAATTGCTAAGAATTTTAAGTGAAAGCAGGTTAACTATTTACATTAATGCATACAATTACCTAACAAAAGAATACTGATCAGCTTTCAGTGGGTAAAACGCATAAGTAGAAGTCAGCTGGCATGCAAAAAGATTCAGGTTGAAGCTAATTGCAGTGCAAAATAGTTCTGATAAAATTTTAATACTGAGTTTTGGTATTTTAATAGGCTCTTGTGTAATATTCAAACAGCTGAGCACAAGTAAGTAAATGCTAGTGGGAAAATATCTCTTCAAACCGTCTTGTAACTAGCTTATTTGCTAAAAGCTGCCATTTCTAGAAGCTGAATCTTTTTTGTACTGTACGAAATGTTATCGTTTTTATGTGTGTTACTGAGGAACAAATCAACCTTTAATGTTGTTGTTTCCTGTCATATTAAGGTGCATTTTTTTACCATACTGGTGTAGCAAGCTGTTCCCAATTTCATCTGAATGCTTATCACATGCTTCTGGCAACGTCTGCTTAGGCAGGAGAGATTTTGACAAGAAAGCATGCGATTGCATGTTTAACAAGTCTTCAAACTTTGTTTTGAATTTCACCTTTAAAAAAGAAAAAAAAAAAAAAAAAAAGCATTGAAATAGGCCTCTTGTTTGAATAACCCTCCTCCTTTAAGTACATGAATCTTTACCCCTCCAGGCTGTGTTCATTTGCATTTTTATCTCTGCCACTCTTCCACACTTTTATTTCACTCTTGACCCTGTTTCTAGGAGATGTGCGAGTAAGAAGTCGGGCAGGATTTGAAACAGAGAGAAGAGGTTCTCATCCATACATTGATTTCCGTATTTTTCACTGTAAGTATTTAAAAGCAGATAAATGACAAATAAACAAAGGCTTCCATTAATTTTAACTGCCGAGCCTCTAAAAATAAAGTTAGCAGCTTCTATAGTAAGAGCACTTAGGAAAAAAAATCTTTCATGCTGCTTCACTACCGAAAATAAGAGGAAAATCTCACTATCTCACTGCTAGGTTGTTTGTTTTGTTTCTTTTTTCTTTAAATATAGTTTAAACTAATTGAATTTAGACCTGTATCCTTAGGGAAATGAAGACTATCTCCTACATAGCTGCTGCTGTGTGTGCCCAGGTCTTGCTTGGCAGACACAATTACTTGAGAAGAACACTTTCCTGTGTTGAGAAGACACATCCTGGTCCAGGATGATGTTTGAAGAGAATGACAGTAGATGCCAATATCCCTGACCTGATCCTAATCAATTAACATTACATATTCTCAAACGTGTAGCTAGGACTTTAAATTTTTTGGACCTGGACAAATCCTAAATGAAGATTAAAGTGTTAGAAGAAAACAGCATACTAATTTTTTTTCATTATGTGTTTTAGGAAACATTTTTCTTGGAAATGTTACAAGAAGAATATTTTTTGATAATTTTACTCTTTTTTTTCCTCTACATCTATATGGTTATAACTAAATACGTCAGTAGCCATTGTAATATAAAAACTTTAATAATCACCATACCAATATGCAGTAGAAGTGCAGAGGATTTAAATCTTAATTAAATTATGCCAATAATATTAATGTATTAAGTGTCACAGAGTGTCTGTACCAACATTGTAGCAGTGCAATTCCAAGTATTCTGAATGCAGTGGGGTGATTTAGAAAAACTATTTCATGGTAACAAGTGTGGTTGTTATAAATACCTTATTAATAAAAATGAGTGGCAGAAACTGTGCTAATTAATACTCTGATCTTACCTGAAGTTACTCTTTTTAAAAGTAGATCACTACTTAAATTTAAAACTCTTAGTTTCATTCAAACGTTAGTGTCATAGGTGAGAAAACAAAGTTTGAAGAATATGCTCTATTGATTTTTTTTTTTTTTCAATGAAGAGGATAAGAATTCAGTCTCGAGTCCTGATAATTCTATTGAGTGTAATAAAAATTCTCTGTAGAAACAGCATGCAATTTATTAATTACATAACTATGTCTTTGTGTGTGTGTGTGTGTATATTTGTGGCATCTTATGCTGTTACAGGCAAATTCTAACAGAAATATTAAAAAAGCTATCTGTTAAAAGGTAGCCATGTATGGTATTGTTGCTGTTGTCAAATTAGCTGTATGTTCTGTGGCATTCGCTGTGTTGGTTCTTTCCATCCTGATGATTGTGCATCAGGCAGATCGTGACTAATCAGGAAAAGGATTTTCACACCCTTTCTTCTTGCCCCTACTTGTTCAGGCACAGGCACCAACTTTTAGCAACATCAACTGTGGTGTCTGATGACAGCAAAGAATGTTGCTAGGAGGCCTGAAAAATTCTTTGGCTGTAACTTCTCTCTAGAGTCAGCTGCTGTGGCAGTTTTCAGAGTTGGCATATTATATTCAGATTTTTTTCTTTTTTTTTTTTGCACTTCAGGACTGCAGCCCATTGCTCTTTGATTTAAGACTCCTGCTACTTCATACAGTTTCTTTCAGAGTCAGTAAGGACTTCAAGCCCCATCTCTCACCATATCACTAGATTATCTATTAATTTACATAAATTGTATTGGTGTTGTGTTTTTTTTTTTTTAAATCAAGAAAATATTTTCTTTTTTCTCTGCAATGCTAGGGGAGTCCTGATCAGTGTTTTCTTAATTCTTTTAAACCAAAGAGTTTCAGTATTGTCCTATTAGGCTATGGTCAGAGAGAAGTTGAGATTCATAGAATGGTTTGGGTTGGAAGGGGCCTTAAAGATCATTGAGTTCCAACCCCCCTGCCCTGGGCAGGGACACCTCCCACCAGACCAGGTTGTTCAAAGCCTCATCCAGCCTGGCCTTGAACCCCTCCAGGGATCAGATTTGACCTTGTTTCCGGGATATTCTCCCTGCCCTCCCCTGGTGACTCCAGAAGGATTTTGCCACATGGAGCTACATGGCTGAAAAATATTCACTGATAAGAGCCATGGACAGCAAGTGAGAAGAGCCAGCTGAGCTAGGCCCACTCTTTGCTTGGAACAAAAACTGACCTGAAAAGGATCTGTTCTACAGCTGAGGCAGAGTAGACTATCTGAATGTTGGCTTTATTGTTTTATTTTTTTCCTTCCCCCACCACAGCTGCCCCCTGAACATCAGTAATGCACGGAAATGCTGCCTTCATGCTGGTTTTGAAGTTTCACTCTTAACTGTCTTCCTCTATCCACTAACTTTACTCTGTGGTTCTAAATTGCAATGATCGTTGCTTACCTGTTGTGCAGGTGACTTAATATACCCACTCTCCTTCCCAGTGTTGAAGTGTTATTGCCATTCTGTGTTTTGCTTTTGTTGTTCAGTGTTATTTTGTTTTTCTGTCAACAATGTTCTGTGAAAAAGTTGAATGTCCTTCAGGAAGTCCAGCTAATAATCTGCTGACCAGTTCTCTTTTCCAATATTTCACTAATGGGCTCTTAACCCAATATTTTGTTGGTAGGTGTGAAGAGTACTGAATTTTAAAGGCGTTGCTCTGTTTTCAGGAAGCTACTGTTTGTTTTTTTATTGTTTCTTTTCAATAACTACTTCTGTTTTATACTTTTAACAAAGTAAAATTTGTTAGCACTTAGTTCTTAAGACTGTTTCTACGTCTTCATATGGATTATAAACTCAGTGTTGACATCATGGGGTTCTGTAATTGGCACGTGAATATTTAAGTTTTTAAATTGTCAAAGAGTATTCTGAACAGTAACTTTTTTCTAGGAAATTCAATTTTAAAATGATTGTTGGAAAAATATCTTCATTGCTGTTGCTAGAGATAGTGGCATGGGAGTCATATCTGAAGATTATTAAATGCTGTATTTGACTGATGATCAAACTGAGTTTATTGGGTGCTAGTTTTCCTTCTATATTATCCATTATCCCTGAAGTCACATTTTTGTAGCTAACCAAAGGAGCTAGCCAGGAGGAATAGCTCAATAAAAAGATTTTCGTTTCAACAAGACTTCTTCTTGAGGCGTGGGGAAAGTCAGGACTGTATTCTTCATGTTGGTTGGCAACGGGTTAACATTGGGATATCAATTAGTAGTTTTCCTGTTGCTGTGTTCTCGTTATGTCTGTGTGGAACTAAGGGCATAAATTCAATTTAGCAGTTAAACCCACCATTTCTGGAGAGGAGAGAGAGCCGTGTAACTTTCTTCCTCGGAAGTAAATTTTTACCTTAAATACAATGGTCTGGTTTTGTTCAGTAGATGTACACATTTCACAGTTGCACAGTCAATTGTATGCATTTTATTATTTTATTGAGCTCAGTATAGAGCACTGGATCTGCTTTTCACTCCTCAGGTAACAAGGAGGCAGTTTGGGAGTTACTGACAGATAACCCAGCGTGTACTGTTTGCTTTTCAGGGAAGTTACTGAAAAAGCGGTTGCTGGTTTACAGACTACAGTTACTGTCATTACTCTTTTTTTTTTTTTCTTTTTACATTACTCAAGACATCATAGATAGTAATGCAGTCTGCAATATTCACAGAATATGTTGATAAAAGCTAATAAAATAATGAAGTGAATAAGATAACATCAAAAATATTGGGATATGTTTTACGCAGATACAGCTTAAATTAATTCTATGAGACATCCTTGTTAGGAAGGGATTGTTGGATATAGTCTGAAAGAACCAGATAAAAACTGAATACTTTGGTTTTGTCGAGAGGAAACATTATTTTTTTTTTCTTCTGGCTTTTCCTGTTGTATCTGCACCAGAATAGATAAGATCTTCTTTAAAGGTTTCCAGAACTTTCTCCTGCCCCTCTAGTCTGTGCACGCTCCTACAGGGAGATGGTGATGTTGCCAACACGTGTGCCTCTATAAAGTGTTTAATAGATAACTGAATATGTCACATCTGTGAATTAAAGCATCTTAAAAAGAAGGTTGGTGGTTTTTTTTTTTTTAGTTATATTTCTGTAAACATTTAGGCATGACTCAATATTGAAGCAAATTGATGCTTGCATACAGTACAGCACTTCACAGGGGAGAGAAACCCATGTGATGGGAACTTAAGACTTGGATGGTTGTTCTCCTTGGTTGGCTATGGAGCCTTTTGAGTGGGAAAGAAAAGAACAGAAGAGTTTTATAGGTGATGGATAAATTTAATTATCTTTCTTAAGAGTTCCAAACACATGAAGAAATTCCAGAGTTTACGCCAGACTGTTAACTTTGAAGTTGCAGGTCAAAGAACATCTTACATGCTACTTTGAGACCTGGCAAAGATGTCAGTGCCTACTGATTGCTGTGTTGTTTTGAACTTTCCTTTTTTTTTTTTTTTCTCACAAATAATTGGAAAATTCACCTTGGACAGTGAATTTAGACTTCCCTTGGGGGAGAGGCCAGAAGTCAAAGAAGAGAGAAGAAGAGTTCAAGTCTAAATTGATTGCCTTAAACAATTTGAGAAATCTTTCTGTAACAGCACCTGATCATGCTTTTGTCAATGCCATCTAGAGGCTGAGATAAAACATCATAGCCAAAAGCATAGCCCAAATGAAGCTGAATGCTCTTTTTTGTTTCCAAAAAAAATAGAGGAATTACCTTGTCTGAGTCTGGTTAAGAGTAGTTATCGATCTTGTTCACGGCCTACTGTGAAGAAGGGTGAGTTTCACAAGGAATAAAGTCATGCAAGAAGATTTCTGTGTGTTCATAGGTTGAATGAAGTCTATGTTTCCCTGTGAAAATACCAGCAGTGAGAAGTGAAAAGCTTGTCCTCAAGAGATCTCTCTAGAAGCTGCTTTTCTGTGAAGGATATATTCTAGAAATTGTCAGCTAATGATTCACCCTCCAGATTATTCAAGTAAATTGTTCTCCTCAACGTGAGAGAAATTTTGACTTCAGTTTCATGGGGAGAATATGGTCACACAAGGGGAAGTCACAGAAAATGTCCTAAATATAGCTTTGCCCAAAAGAAAACAGTGAAGAAAAACTTGAAGTGAAAAGTGAGATCGAAGTGAGCTTGGTTAAGGAAGATTTCAGGCTAAAAGCTTCCAATTGACAAAACAGGGCAGATTTTTTTTTTCCTTTTGCTAGCCTAGAGTGTTATATTACCCACAATTTCTTATTTTCAAGTTGCTGTAAAAATGGCATGTGTGTTCTGGAGTCTTACACTGGGACAGCTCAGTGTTTTATTCCTGAGGTAAGGGGAGCCAAAATTCAAAAGAATTATATAGGTAGAATCCTTTACATACATTTTCACAATTTTTTTTTTTACACTTTTGCTGCTGTGTTGTTGAAAGGCTTACAGCGCCATAGGAAAACTAGCATTTAATTTGTACTGACGTAGTTTTAATCCTTGC
>BJBW01007666.1:1943-71140 GCA_004320125.1 Scolopax mira
TTTACATGAGAAATGAATGTGTCTGCACTCGGTTTATGAAATATGTATTGATGTCTGTGATCACATTTTTGCCCTTCAATTATATTTTGTAATTAATAATTTCTGAGGCTCAGTAACAACATTGGCTTGCTGAACGCGTGCTGGTTTGTACACCGTGTGTATACAAACTCTCCTGGCCCCGGTACAGCTCCACAGCTTCTCTGCCAGTCTAACAAAGAGGAAATTTGGTTCTGGTTCTTGGAAGCAATTTCTTCAGCGCTTGCATATTATTTGGGATCCTTTCCATTTGTTATCTTTTAAGCGAGAAAACAAAATAGAAGACATTCCTCTGGAAGTACCAAACGGCCTTAAATTAAATTTGAGTGTAAATGTTCATCTATGGCACTGCCTTCATTTAACAAACAGCTATTGTTAACGTGAAAATCGGTGGGAAAGAATATTATTCCCCTCACAAATGCAACAGTAGCTGAATCCAAGAAGAGAAAACCAAATCAACCAAACAAAGGAACCAGAAAAGGAGAGGAGAGAGAAAAGGAAAGGAGAGGAGAGGAATGAGGCAAAAATAAAGGGAAGAAAGTTTAAAACTCTCCCCATCACAACCAAATCTCTGGGAAACTGAACAACTTTGAGAATGACAGGTCTGATCCAAAGCCTGCTGTGGTGAACTGGAGTCTTGCTAGGCGGTGGATTAACCCCTTTGGTCAAATTCTGCTCCTGAGTCAAGTGCCTGAGGGTAAACATACCAGAAAATTTGTCCCACATCCAGGGCAGGGAGGAGACAGTGTATGGACACTCGGCCCCAGCAGTTACGTCCTCCAAGCAGGCTACTATGACCTCTTGAAGATGATGTACAGCTAGGCTGACACCATTTATGTTCTTAAATATCTACCACACTGCTCAGAAGCACCGTCTGCCCTGTTAGTACATCAGACCTTGATCTTCTCCATGTTTTTCCCTCCATCCTGAATCTGACACCTTTGAGTTACATTCTTACCGTGCCCCAAGCTGTTTAGGTTTGGATTTTGGCTCCAGGAGCACAGTGGTTCCCGTGCCAGCACTCGGGTACCACACTATAACCTCCATTATAAATTTGTAGCATCCTTTAGACTTGTGTATATCAAACAGATTCAATTAAAGTAACTTAAAGTGCTCACCGAACCATTCTATTAAAGATGTAACTATAAATAGAATAACACTGGAAACTTGTTGGTATATATAAACCACCAACCTGCAGCTAAATTAGCTTCATTATTAAGCACCTTCTCTGCTGACAAGGTGATCTTAAGTGGATATATTGTATTATATATAGGTGCTGACTGGATTATTAAAAGATACCTCGAGAAAGAAGCAATTTGCATTAAAAGTCTAAGGCAATAAAGATCATATGGACTGTAATGAGAATGAAATTAATATGGGCTTACAAAAGGCATAGAAGTTCAAGTACAGATATACCACTGTAACAGAGATTGCAGAGCAAATGTGTATTATTCAAGAACCATTATGTGATGATGTAATTAAAGACTCTTGTAATGTGTGATAACATGCAAAATAACAAGCCAAATCCATTTTCTGTGTGCTCTTCACCTTTCAAAGTTTGATTTTTGTGTGCTTAGCACTCTTTGAAAAATACAGTAACGCATGCTGTAGTCTTTTCTTGAAATCTGGGGTATGTATCAGTAAAAGCTGATTTCCAAAAGGCAACTTTATACTTACCGTGTACATTTAAGAGACGGGGCAGATTTTTCAGCTGTCCATGTGACTTCTCTTTAATTAACGAAGTCGAAGGGGCTATATTTAGTCACATGTTTTAACGAAACGGTGCCCTATCACAGTCTCACTGCCATTCCTATTACGAGATTCCAGCGACGGGGCTGAACTATCCCACTGCTCCAGTTTAAGGAGGGAGAGGGCACCTTATGAAATATTCCAGAGGCGCAACCCCCCCCCCGGGGGCCCCCCCCCCCCCCCCCCCCCCCAAAAAAAAAAGCGTCTAAGAGATCAATGAGTTGCCGTACCTTTTAGAGATGCAGGAGGGCAGGGAGGACAGACGGGCCAAGGGTGGGTGGCAAACGGCCCTCCCCGCCCGCACCCCGAGCTGGGGTGACTCCCGGGGAGAGGAGGCTGGTGGCCTTCAGGGACCAGGTGGCCACCCCGCAACCTCCGTCCGTCGTCCATCCCCCCCCGCCGGGCTCCAAGGGCGGCCGCTGCCGGGGGGGCCCTGGGGGCTCCTCGCCCCGGGACGGGCCCCCCGGCCGAAGTTGAAAACTGTAGGTGGGGGCCCCCAAAAACACCCGGGTGAGCTTTTGAGGAGCGGAGGCGCCCCGGGGGCAGCCCGGAGCTGCGGAGAAAAAGAGGCGGGGGCGGAGGCATCGTGAGTTCCCCCGAGTGAATTTTATGCCTAAAATGCGATTTCTGCCGAGCGGCGGAGTAAAACGGTGTCTCCTCACCTTCCCCCAAAAACGCCTCTCTCAGGGAGCGTGAGTCACGGCGCGATTCGAGATTTGGCACCTCGCGGTCGCGTTTCACAAAGTTCGGGGAACTACGGAGCCGTTTCCCACGGGACGGGACGGGGGATTGCGGGGGGTTGCCGGGTTTAGGGGGGGGGGAGGGATGGGGGTCAGCGCATCTCGGGGGTGCCGGGTGTTACGGCAGGGCATCACCACCGGTCCTGGCATCCCCCTCACGGTGCTGGGGGGGCGGCGGCTCCCTCCGCTCTGAGGATCCCCCGCTAGCAGCGAGAAGCTCGGGAGGGGGAAAGACACCGCCCTCCTCACCGCCCCGTCCGCATCCACCTGCGTCCCGCAGCTCCACTTCCCCCTCCGCACCACCCCCCACACCCCCGCTCCGGCAACGGGGCGAACTCACCCTGAACCGCGCCGAGGACACCGGGGGAGGGGGGAGCAGCAACACTGTGCCCCTCCCGCGGTCCCGGTCCCGGTCGGGGCGAGGGGGGGCACCGGCCACACCCCAACCGCTCCCCGCCGACCCGCTCCTTCGCCCCACGGAGCAGCCGCCTCCCCGCCGCCGCGCCCCCCACCCCAGGCCGGGGAGCAGAGCCGCCATCCCCCCCCCCCCCCCCCCCCAGCCCCGCCCCCCCCCCCCCCCCCCCCCCCCGCAAGACCGTGCTCCCCGCACCCTCGGGGCCCTTCCCTCCCGGCGGCCGAGCGCCCCCTTCCCCGCCCCTGCGCCGGTGCCGGTGCCGGGCGGGGGGCGGCGGCAGCGAGGGAAGAGGGATGAGGTCATCCTCTTTCCCGGCGTCAGTCAGCTGGGTGGTGGCGGCGGCGGGTGCGGGCGGAGGCGGGTGCGGGATGCGCCGCTCCGGGCAGCGCTGCCCTGCCTGCTCCCGGCTCGGGCAGAGCGCGGCGGCGGCCCCGGCACCGCCGTCCCCCGCGGAGGCGGCGGGGCGGGCGGGCTGAGCAGCGCGGCTCCCCCGCAGGCAGGCGGCGCTTTGCGGGCGTCGGCCGCCGCGGAGGAGCCGCCCGCGGGCGCGCAGCCCGGCGCGGAGCGGGGAGAGGAGAGGGGGGACGCGGGGAGCGGCGGGTCCGCGGCGGCTGCGGCGGCGGAGGGCGGGAGGCAGGAGGAGGAGGAGGAGGAGCAGGGGGAGGCGCGGGATAAAGGAGCGCTCCGCCGCTCCCGCTCGCTTCTCCGGCGGGGCTGAGGGGAGGCATCATGGCCGCGAAGTCGGACGGGCGGCGGAAGATGAAGAAGGGCGGCGAGGTGGCGTTCACGCCGCTGCAGAACTCCGAGCACTCGGGCTCCGTGCAGGCGCTGGCCCCGGGGCTGCCCGCCGGCTCCGGGCCGGGCGGCGGCAGCGACGACGACGAGGCGCCCGGGGGCGGGTGCTGCAGCGGCGGCGGGGACGGCTCGGGCGGCGGCTCCCGCTGCTGTTGCTGCTGCTGCGGCGGCGGCGGCAGAGGAGGAGACGGCGGCGGGGGTGGTGGCGGCGGCGGCGGGGGCTCCCGGGGCTCGGGCGGGGGCTCGTCCTCCTTGTGCCTGCGGCTGGGCAGGGAGCAGCGGCGCTACTCGCTGTGGGACTGCCTCTGGATCCTGGCCGCTCTGGCCGTCTACTTCGCGGACGTGGGCACCGACATCTGGCTGGCGGTCGACTACTACCTGCGGGGCCAGCGCTGGTGGTTCGGGCTCACCCTCTTCTTCGTCCTGCTGGGCTCCCTCTCCGTCCAGGTCTTCAGCTTCCGCTGGTTCGCCCACGACTTCGGCACCGAAGATAGCGCCGCCGCCGCCGCGGGCGGGCACTGCCCCGCCGCCGAGAGCAAGCTGCTGGTGAGCAGCGCCTCGGCCGCCGCCGACATCGACGCCGCTCGCCCCGGCACGCCGCAGCGGCAGGCGTCCACCGCCAGCAAGAGCAACGCCACCAACAGCAGCAGCAACAGCAGCAGCAACGCCGCCGCCGGTGGTGGTGGTGCTGCCGCCGCCGCCGCCGCCGGTTCCCGCTCCGCCGGCGGCCGGTCGGTGTCCTGCGCCTTCTGTATCTGGCTCCTGCAGTCGCTCGTCCACATCCTGCAGCTCGGGCAGGTCTGGAGGTGAGGAGACGGGCGGGGTGTGTGTGTGTGTGGGGGGGGGTGGCCCCCCGCCTCCGGGAAGGGAGCTCGGTTGCGGGGTAGGGGGACCGCGCCTGACAGCCCACCCCCTCCACCCACCACCATTCGGGGTTCCTGCGCCGGCAGCGTAAGGAGGGCTCCCGGGTCCCCGCGAGTGGGGTCCCGCCCCGTCGAGGGCAGCCCCGGAGGTTTCCCTGAGCGCTCTGTGCCGTCCCGGCGGCCACCACCCCGGGAGGCGCCCGGCTGAGGAGAAGGTGCCCTAAACTTCCAGGGAAACCTGTGCCGGGGGCTACGTTAAAAACAGGGAACGGAGGCGGGGGGGGGGGGGGGATATCCCGATGACGTGCCTCTCCCGGTCTCCTCACGTGTGGCCAGGACAGCGTTGCCACCAGCAGGGAACTTTTGCTGACAGCGGAGAGTTTCTTGGCAAAAACTCATCATGGACGCCCCGTTGGGCGTGCAGCCTGCTCCTCCGTATACATATGCGTTTGCTATAGATGCAGTTAGTAAAGGAAATGTCTTCCGACCCAAACTTTTGAGTAGCTGCTCTCAAAATCATCCACAAGGGACGTCAGGTGCGTTGCGGAAAGGGTGTGCTGAAGCGGGTTGTGGAAGGTGCTTACCGAAAAGGGAGATGACATCACAGTTTGCAAAAGTAATGCTTTCCTGTATTTTAAGCACATTTCTAGGAAAGGTTTATATGGAGGCTAAATGCCCCGCAAATACATTTAGTGCTGCTTGAAAAGTGCCACGAATAAACTGTGTTCAGAGTACATGCTGTATGAGGAGTTAAAATTTCCACGTAAAATCGTGGCAGACAGGTGCTGTGTTGAAGAAGGCCATCAAGTGGGGCAGTGTGTGAAAGAAACAGCTGAAAATACGTGTTGGGGTTTCTTGTCTGATGGTTGGAAAGGGATTCTCGCATGTTTATGTTCTGGAAACTCTAGTTTTTCACAGTTGTTTCATTAGAGAGTTAAATTTGGTTGTTACTCTAAACTTCCAACTCTGGTGGTTTTAATCTCTGTCCCACCCTTTTGGTCAGGAGTTGTCTTCTGCTCTGTGTTGGTGGTGTGTCCAGTACAGCTCAGTTCTGCTTGTGGCCTTTAAGCACCAAGGGATCCAAGTGCTGCTCGAGGACAGAGGGAAGATTTTGGGATGCTGTAACTAAGTATCTTTCACTTTCCAGATTCTTTGGTTTATTGTAACAAATAGAATTTTCTAAACTTGCGAAACTAGCTCCAAGTTACAAGTGTGCTCAATATTAACTCTGGCACAGCTTGAGAGGGAAGCAGAATTTTGAACAAAAAGCAATGCTTTGTTCTGGATCTCGTATGCTTCTCTGTTCCTGTATGCTCTCCCTCCACAGCTGAGCACGAGTTAAATTTAGAATTTTCTGAATGAGATGGTGTGATGTAATACTTAGTCCTGATCCTGCAGAGACAGAAGAGTAGGTACAATGGCTCAAACTGTACATAGAAATTCATGCTGATCCTCATCTAGAGAGAAGATAAACAGTGTGTATCGTATCTGAGTGACACAGAGAATGAGTTTTACAAAGTCTGGTGTCGTGACTCTGTATTGGAAGAAACAAAGAGCAAGTCTCTGGGTGGAGCAGGGATCTGATTTTGTACAGCACCTCTGTCAGGGGAGGTGGCTGGGATTTAGAGCTCTCCAGCTGCTTGCTTTTTGATGAACCACAATCTCTTTCAACATAAGATCTGCTCCTTGCAAGAGCACCTAGTCCTCTATATTTAAAGCTAGCTGAGCCTCTTTTCATCCTATGTAGCTTTTCTTCATGTTTTATGTGCAGTAGCATAAGACTATCAGAATATTTAAATTGTCAAGGAATGTTAGGACACTATTTATGTTTTAGCCTGCTACACTTCTTGGGTTTTGTTTGTTTTTTTTTTTCAGTGACAGCCATAGAATTTTTTGTCTCTTTGT
This sequence comes from Scolopax mira, assembly GCA_004320125.1. Taxonomy (NCBI): domain Eukaryota; kingdom Metazoa; phylum Chordata; class Aves; order Charadriiformes; family Scolopacidae; genus Scolopax; species Scolopax mira. The sequence continues at coordinate 8,447 of BJBW01007666.1, forward strand.
AACTTAGTGGTGTTTGTTTGCAGTTTTCTGCAAACGTACAAATGAAGTGGTCAGCTGAATGCGGTCTGGCATACCAGCACTTCATAATTGATTAAAGTGACTTCATTTTAATTCCCTAGCTGTATTCCTCTGAAGGGAGAGCCCCTAGAACTTTGCAGTCTAATACTTCTGCTCTGCAGTGTAACACAAGCAGCTCCTGAGCATTTAGGCTGAAGGGTGATGATCTGAAGTGTTTTCCAGTTGCAGGCGTTTGGAGACGAGCTCCTTCTTTGACGCATCCGAACAGACCGTGCTGGTTGTGTTTCCACCACAAGTGCACACCTACTGGGGACGCCATCCACACAGCTCACAAAACTTGTGTAACACTTTATCCTCCGTCTCAGACTCTCTCTCTTCGCTCAGCTTTCAAGTTTTCTTTTTGTTTTTCTTTTGGTGCTGGTGAAAGATACCCTATACCTGTATTTACATTTTCTGTTGCTTATTGTATCGAATCCCACACAAGCAGAAATTACACTCATATTTCTTTCGTTCCTCTGTCAACAGGGAGCACTAGGTATGAGGACTGAGGTTTTAGTGTTTTGGTAGTTTTGCATATGGGCAAAATTACCAGGGTATGAGAAGAGAGGTTTGCTTGTGCCTTGTTCTCGGAATACTGAGATTGGTGCTCATTCTGCTCTCCTTTGGTGTTTGCTGTCCTCTTCAAATGTTGAATTGATTCTTGAGGTCTTCAATTTCCCTTTATTTGTTACACTGGCAAAGATTTCAGGGGGAATTGTGTCAATTACTTATTTAAGGAGGGCATCCAATTGAGGATACAACTGGCAATCCCAGTGTTCTTGGATTATTAAAAAAAAAAAAAAAAGGTAAAAAAAAATGTGGTTTTAGTGATTAGTTCTGTTAGGATGATTTTTAACAATTCCAAAGCTTTTCCTTGTCTTACTTTCAAGATTAATTTTTGTTTACAAATATATTGAAAGCCAGATCATTGCAAATGATTATGTGTTAATTTTAACTAAAATGTGCTAATGGGAAATGAATGAGGCTTCTAATGTGGCATGGAACAATGCTGGAAATGGGCAATCTAAAATTACTAACATGTTTTTTTCCTCCAGTGTAAAGAGGAGCTGCAGGAGCAGCTAAACTGCCAAACTGCCAAGCAGTTCTGTCTTCTTTTTTTTTTTTTTTAGAAAAAAAAAAATGGTATAATCTTCTCCGCCACCCCCCACAAGTTTTAGAAGATGGAATACTTCTGTTTTGAAGAGTAAGCATATATAAATATATTTTTTCAGAGGACTCCTGAAAAGGAGGAGGGAGTTCACACACTCCCTGATAACACTGTCCCTCAATTAAAATGTCCAGTGAAGTCTCTGAGGAGTTGTTGCTTGCCACAGCTGAGTGCAAATGTTAGGCCTTTGTTGGCAGCTAATTTCACTGAATCTCATCACTGATGATAAAAATATGATTAAAATATGATCACTGATGAGATTGTGCCATCAGAGATAGATACAGATAAGTTTCCTGATCCATGATAGGATACACTATAGGGTATTATAGGATCCATTATAGGATACACCATTATGGGGTACACTATGGAGCCCTTTTCTCCCAAGTAGGTGCTGTGTGAGATGTGGCTTTTTATTAGCAGGCTCCGGGCAGTGCAAGGAGGATGTAATGCACAGGGGCTTTGTATTCCATTGAAAGCAAAAAAAAAAAAAAAGGGAAGTGGATGCTTTAATTTGTAGTCTGTAAGGACTATGTAGAGGTATAGGGGCCAGGAGGATTCAGATAAACTATTGCCTTTTGAGCCTGGCATGAAATAGGCAACCACTGCCCTTGAGCATCCCGTTGATTCACTAAGCTTCCCAGGCTGAGCCCTGGCTTTCAGATTTTGCAGTGGATAACAGGACTCGGTGACTGGATGTAGGAGATAACGGTGCTCCCTTGGCACCTGTGGAGCTGGTTCACTCCCTTGAAAACTTTTCTCTGGATGAGATTCCTTTGGTCTGGCAGGACCGGAGATCCATGCTCCTGAAGATGGATAAAGGGATCCTGAGAGCCAGCCCTGGGGGGAGCATGGGGTGTGGGAAAATGGGTGGATGAGAGGAGGAGACTGGAGTGCCCATTTTGTGGCATCTGGAAAAGTAATTCCCCAGGATAGCTGTTGTGCCTCACAGGGGAATGGTGTGAGCAGGCTGCCTTGGTGCTGGGAGTGCTTGGAGGTTGCCACAGTGGCTGTCACTTTTTCTGAAAGGCTGCAGTCAAATGTGCCTGAAGGGGAACTGTCAGGTTTCTGTAGCCAACAAGGCCAGAGGAAGGATGAATCATTGGAAAGAAGAGGACTGGAAATTACCCTTTAAAATTATTTCTGGGTAGCTGAAATGATAGTGACATCATTAAGTATATCCCTCTCAAGAGAGCGAAGGGTTTTGGCTATTTGCTAGCTGTGTGGGAACCCAGCTAGAGAAGGAGCAAGAGACACCAGGTTAATCACTGTCCTGTCCAGGTGGCACTTGTCCGGGGCAGGTATCTGTTCCAAAGTGGGTCTTCTCACATCCCTGAGAAGTGATGCTATGATTTAGCTATATCTGTTTATGTGTAATACTAAGAAATCATGGTCTTCTTTCCCCTTCCTGGTTCTTATTTGAAAAAATCCCAAACGGTTGGAGGAGGGTTATAGAGGTGGTGCTGGATTCTGGAAGCAGTGTGAGTTGCAGTCTCTGTGGTGCCCCGTGGAAGCATTTTTCACAGGACTGGATCACCCGCCAAAGAAATTTCATTGCCTGCCTTCATAGCTTCACCTCGGCAATCACTCGATGCTCTTGCAATTTCCTTCCCCCAGAAAAGGGAAATGGTGTCTGCACAGTGTCTGAGAAGTCCTTGTGACTTTTTCAGATGCTCACTGTTAAGTGTGACAAGGCCTCTGAGCTGGAGCTGTGGGCAAGACGGCTGAAATGAAGGAAAACATCACCAGTGTTCTAATCATCTCAGCTCCAACCTTAAGTAGGCTCATTTGGGTTTGCACTTTTGCTCTACATAGTAGTTTTGACACTTGGGTTCAGTAGTGGCTTAGGAGTTCAGTGTAGTTAGGTGGTCAATAATTCCAGCTGCCGTTGGACTTCACACTGAGATGTGATAATATCTCAATCTGACACCAGTTTTTCTCACTGTTTTGAAATCTGTCAGATAATTTGTCACATTGAGTCCAAATTTATGAGTCATAGCCATTTCCTAGACAAGATTATTGCATATCCTCCCCATCTGTCTCTTAGTGTAGTGAAATGCTACCACTCAGCAATACCATATTTCTTTTACTGAGTTACTGCAGTGCTTGAGTTAAAGTCCTACTGGCTAACTATTTGGCTTGCTGTGTCTTCAGGACTCAGGAAAGGTGACAGACTGTCAGAAATAGGAACTAAAATTCTCATTTTTCCCTCCCCAGAAAGCAGGATTAGAAGGGGTTGCCCATCCTGTAGTTGGCTTAACTTCGTTTAAACTTTTGCTAATACATTCAGCAGAATAAATATTCAAATATTTTTCCTTTTTTTTTCTTTTTTTTTTCTGAAGACAGTGATATGCAGATGAAGGCTGTGCCTTTCATAATTTTTTTGAAAGACAAAAGTGAATCTTTACTATGTTCTTAAAAATCTCTTACAAGTCTGCATACAAATCAGATTTGGTATTCAGTTTATTCTAATAACCTAAGCTACATGTAAGAGATGCTGATGTACTTTAGAAGAAAGATACTGTACTTTAATAATTAACAAGGGCTCTCTCTATAGAGAATATTTATCGGTTACGTAACTTTTCAGATTTTCCAAGTACTGCTTAAGCACTAAAATTCCTGATTGCTCAATTGGCTTAGTAGGAGAGATAATATTTGATACACAGAAAGCTTTCTAGAAACTTATATATGGGATAAATTTATATCTTTTTTTTTGGTTTTTTCCCCAAAACATTGGAATATCTGTAAGAGTTTAAAGGTTTGTGTTTCAGAGGATTTCATGTCACCATGTATAGCTATTATTTCAGAGTTCTCTGATGCCATCCCGGGATGACTACCCCTGGAAATGTTCCCATCCCTGGAGGGGTTCAAGGCCAGGCTGGATGGGGCTTTAAGCAACCTCCTCTAGTGGGAGGTGTCCCTGCCCATGGCAGGGGGGGCTGGAACTCAGTGATCTTTAAGGTTCCTCCCAACCCAAACCATTTTATAATTCTATGACTTCATAATTGTAATACATACATAATTCTATGTATGTATATACCATCAATTCAAAGAGATGTTTCACGTTACAACGTTTGTTTCTAAATGCTGTTATCTTGCAGGAGGTTCTTGCAACCAGATGAGTTTTTCTGGCTAAAATTTCAGTGATATTTACATCAGTGAAAGTATTTAGTACTGAAAGGTCAGTTTTCATGTCCAAATCTCCTGTGGGAAAGCAAGAAAGTGCAACATCACAGCCTGATCTATAGCTTCAGTTACCAGGCTCCAGATCTTCAGATTATTCCCATCAGAGTTTACCTGGTCTGGAAGAGTATGCTCCCTGGTAGCTGGCTTAGTCCTTAATATTTGTCTGTAAGGACAGACTTGGCTACAAAGATACAAAAGTTCTAGTAAAATTAAAATTAAATCAATTCTTATGTCACTTAAAACAGTATTAGCTCATTCTGCCATCTCTCTGTTCCAATTAAGTAGCTTTTAATACACAGCAGATTAATCACAACAGCGACGTATGGTTTCAGTAAACAGGTTGTTTGGGAGGAATTTATCAGGCACAGACAAAATCAATAGCTCTTTTGCTTGCATATCAACGTACAGTAGAAATTTGTGGTTGCTAAAGTATATTTACAAAGTGGTGCCATTTTTGTGCGTTTTAGCACAGCTGTCAGTTGTATACATTGTGTGGAAGTGGCAGTGGAAGGAGTGGAAGTGGCAAACAGGCTATAAAAGGAACTGTTTTGATTTGTTTGATTTTTAAAATGAAAGGAGGCTGGCATAAAAGAGGACATGAGGAAAAATGGAGGGAACATATAAAAGGAAGCAGATTATGGAAAGGCATAGGAATAACAGTCAATACCATGTACCTAAAACTCCTTCAGCCCTTCCTTCCAGTGACTTCCTTATTTCCCTTCAGCCACTGACCAAAGACAGATTATTTGAATAATTTTCTAAGTGACTGCTTGAGAGACTGGAGAAGGAGATGGAGGCGGGGGAAGCTTTGTATGTCTGGGCAAACTCACACAAAAATGTTAGATACACAGAAAAAATATTAGATAAACTCAGATTGCAGTGAGTAATGATGAATGCAAAAGTGAGGTATCAGTTTGACATCGGTTTACAGGGAAGAGAGTGCTCTTAAGTATCTTTTCATAAATTTTAGAATTAAAAAATAATAGGTCTTGGATATATATTTTTCCAAGAGATTTTACCTGAATTTTCTGACAACCATAACCTGAATTATCACCTACCCATCATCTCTGATTGCAGAAGTGGTTTCTTATCGCTCTCCCTCACATTCTGTTTCCCTCCTCGAATGGCTGAAATGGGTAATGTATTTTTTCCCCCAAGGTAAAATAATTGCTATCCTCTGTTATTATTTCCATTACTTTTCCTTTGACAACATGCTTGTATATTCATGGTGTAAGATTTGCATGGCGAGCCATATAAATCTTTTTGATTGGCTGGGATAATCAGTGGGGGTGGCTAACGCTATCAGTTACAAATGATTTGATGTCACCAGCTGCAGCAAATGGGGTGAGACTGTTTTGTGGTTTCAAAGGAAGTTTGGCAGCCAATGATGTGACAACAAAAGTAACTTCTTCTTGTTTGTCTAAAATTGGAAGGTGTGACTTAGGCAAGACTAATGTACCAAGGACCGGTACCAGCTGCTTTGGAGAAGGATGCAGATGTTTTATAGTGAGTTAAAAGTGAATTAACCTACAGATGGAAGGACAGTTTTCCTTATCTCTGTCAGCTGCTATATATCAGATTGATTTCTGCCCTTAAGAATGAAGGTTAGCTGTGCCACAGTTTTCAACATTATTCACATTAATGGGATGTTTTCATGTAAACATCTGATCTATTCCAGGATCCTGCCATATTCTTTGAGTGTTGTTTTTCCATGTGTGATGCATAGGATCAGTACATTAGTTTCAGCAAGTCCAAGGAAAGTACCTTGTAATATGCAGCACTAGACTTCAGGTCTCTGTAGGGGGATCTATACTTGCATATAAAACAACAAAAAGCCACCATGCTGATACTTTCATGATTCAATAGTGGAATGATAAGATTTGTCTCACTCTAAATGTGTGGTCTTTAAGAAGAGTCTGGGTGGAGTTGTGTCTCTTCTTATTTTTCTTCAATGCTAATCTTTGTAAGGTCACTTTACATGGAAACCTTTCTGTGAGCCAGATCTAAAATAAGACTTAACACCACAAAACAGAATTTATGTGTTCTTCAGGCATACATCCCTGAAAATATGATCTAAAAAATTGGGCTAAACAGCCTTGTTAGGAAGCTTTTTGAGTAACTTAAACATAATGGACCATAATGTTCAACTAGAAAATGTCTCAGAGGCTTGTACTTCTGCATTTTGGCTGCATCCAGAACTTCCCCAGCACACAAAGCCTGAGTTCCTATTTCTCATTTGAGCCCATGATCCAGAAGTTAAGTTGGAATGGCACCAAAATCCTGTGGTGGATCTGGTTGGCAAGCATGGCTTAAACCTGCTCAATGAGCAACGATGAGCTTAGTTCCCCAGCAAGTATTACAGAATCTGCCTTGTTTTACGGCACTGGAGAAATGTCCCTTGTGATTAGAGTATTTGCTCAGGTTTTAGGAGACTCGAGGCCAGCTGTGATCTTTCCAGCTGTGAGGGGTCAGATCCTGACTCCCTGAATGCTTTCTGCACTGGGGCTTGGGTGGGACTGGATGGGGACGTTTGCTGTCCTTCCTGATGGAGCTGTGTCACCTGACTGACAGAAACGTCATGTTTGTGAGGCCAGAGAGGAAGACCTAATGCTCAGGGCCTTCAAATGGGACCAAATACAGATTTCCTTGTCTTTCGTTTTTGCTGCTTCGTTAATTTTTGTTTCCTGCCTTTTAACCTTCTCTCACTCTCTTACCCTAAAAGTACACCACCAGTATTTCTGTTTACAAACTTTCATCCTTCTTGAATAGAAAACCACAAACAGCACCATAATACAAATCTAAATGTAAATGCCTGTTTAATTTACAGGAGTAGCTCTAGATGTCCTGAATTAGTTGTAGGATTTTTTTTTTTTCATTTTTTCATCAACCCTTCCCTGTCATATGTAGTCAACCTTAGAAAAGGAGGAAGAAGAAAGGTGTTTTTGATGTGTCACTCAATAGTTGTTTCACCCTTTTCCTCTGCTGTCTCTTGCAAAAGTGAATTAAACAGAAATTTAAAAGATGTTCCCAGTTCTTAGCCTGAGTTGATTTCCTGATAACATTTTTGTAGCTGGCTTTTTTTCTTTTTTCCTTAACACAGGCAGCAGAGTTTTGTGGCTGAAATAAAACCGCATCTTTACATCCCAAATTCTTACCTCTCAATTCACCACAAGCTCCATAGAAAGTGGAGCCCAAGTTTTTGGTTTACCTGTCTGAGTTTCAGAAATTAAGAACTACAACTCCCTTTTGCTTTCATCAGAGTGGAGCTTATTGCCACTTTTTTTTTTTTTTTTCCCTTAAAAGGGGAAGGAGATTTAAAATAACTTAATTTTGGAGGTCAAAAGCAGTGCTTACTTCTGAAAATGTTATCCTTTAGTTATTTAGTGTGAATTTGCAGTCTAGTTGTTATATGGATATTATGAAGCTTAATTTTTGTAATATAGTTTAAGATACTCAGATGGAAAATGATCTAGGGGGAAACAACTCAAAACAAATTGTCATTTCAATGTGCTTGTCAAAACATGCTTTAAGATAAACATGTTGAAAACATTAACATCTCTCCATATTGGACATCATTGGGATATTAAAGCAAGATTTCGATATTTGAAGGATTTCTTTCCTCAAAAGTTTATGCATGTTATGCCCATTATATGCTGTTGAGCTTAAAAAGATCTGTCCTTCACCCTTTTTCCTTCACCTACTCACTTTTGCTGCTTTAAGTTAGTTCATTTCCTCCTCTCTTGTGCTGTTTGCCTTATTTGTTAATTTGCTTTATAAGATGGATCCAAAATGGCCTGGATGACAAGGATTAGGAATTTTTTTAGACAATAGCGGAGGTGCTAGAATCAACATCAGCCCAAAGCTTCCAAGCATTGAACATTTCAGCTTCCAATACAATGACATGCTGGATGACAGCAGACAAATCAGCTGAGTGTAGAACATTTCCAGTAGTAATGGTGGAAACTACATTCAACACAGAATTATTGGAAAAGGCATAAATGTAAGCAGAGTTCATAGTATATTAAACGAAGATGTTCTGTAAGTAGAGACTGGGCAATTAAAGAAGATTTACCCAAGTGAAGCCAAATACAGTGCAGAGGATAATGAATGTGGCTGAGACAACTCAATAATAATGGCTTTGAACTTTTACAATAGTGCATTAATGCGTGTGTCAGAAGGAGGGATTGCGTTTACAGTCAACAACCATTTGTTAAGGAAATTTTACCACACAGGTTAATTAAGAACTCATGATAACGGAGCATGAAAATTACCTTACTGAACTGAGGGCTGTGTCTGGTACTTAAGTATGCCATTCATTATTTTGTCTGTACCTACAAAATAAAATTTTGGAGATGTATGGTTTTATATAACCTGTCTTCATTCTGTTAGTATCACTGCTGTGGGCAGAGCAACTCCATTAATGATTGATTGACTTAGAGAATTAATTAATTGTTGGGTATGTTGCCTGCATGGCTGGATTAAATCATGAGGGCTGCTGAGAAAACTAGCAAGGGGTTTGAAACAAGACATCCCACCATCAGTCCCTAAGTTTGTCTCTGAAGAGGCTGTCTCATCCTTTTGTAAAGCCTATTGGTGGTTTAGGATAAGCAAAGCATAAAAGGCCAGGAACTGAGAAGGCTTTAGTTGAAATGGACCAGTTCTCTTGTCAGGTAGGAGCTATAACTCAGATGCTGTCAGGTAGATTGAGAACTTGGGCTTCTTTTTTGAGTTTCTGGGAGGTTTACACACATAAGTGTAAAATTATAGCCTCTTTAAAGGGAGAATACTGTCTCATGACCAACCTTTGGATTGGGCCCTGGGAGGTTCTTCAGGTAGGACTTGCCTCAGATAGCCCACTGCAGGTCCTTAATCTTTGTGTCTCCTGTCCTCCTTCAGTAAAATGTATTTCCAGCCTCACCAGTGTTGGTGAGGTAGTAAGCTGTTTGTGAGAAGGATTTCTTTCCAGTCCTTGAGTGGAAACTTCCTAGAAGAGCAGGAGGCTGATGTTACATGGAGATTTTTGTGTAGGTCTGTAATACAAGTAATGAGTAGTTGCTACTGCTTGTGGTTTAAGAGTGAGTTCAGAACAGAGTGGTGGTTTTGAGCAGGTGCCTTTCACAACCCATCTCAAAGTCAATTCCAGAGTTGGATCCAGTCTTTCTCCCTGAATCTAGCTATTTCTTACACGGCCATTCTCTTTATTACATGCTGTATGGATTCTCTCAAGGGAGTCAACCCCTTCTGTGAGAAGAGACAGAACTTTTCTACAGGGCTAACATCTTTTAATAGGAGTGGTGCCAGACTTGTAATATATCCTACTGCTGCAGAATTTGTATTAATAAGTTGCTATCAACACTATTTGTGGTTTTACATTACAAATGAGAGGCTTCTCTAGCAAAAAATAAATAGAATGGCATGGATTTATGATTTTATCAAATATCAAGTACACTGACTGGCTTTCTTCAAGTGCAGAAAGTCTTGGATGGCAAGAACACTTTGAAATATGTTGACTATCAGCTTCATTAAGTATATTTCAGTAATGAAATAAAAAATGTTCCCAATGGATACTCAAAGTAAGAAATAGAAGTGTTTTACAAGAAAAAGTATAATATTTCATTTTTTTAAAAATATAATGCTATGTCTTAAAGGATTTTAAATTTCCACAAAGTGATTCATTGAGCTTTGAAACAATTGGAGCTTCAATTATCAACTTGTATTAACACAGGATGTTTTCAATACCTCAGCAAAACCCATATCCCTAATTTTTAAATTTATACTAGCACCTAAGGAGGAAAGATGACCAGTAGGTTTATTTGACAGCTACCACTAATATGGGAGTCCAACTTAAAAGGACACTGTTCTTAACCATCATCATAAAAAGCCTTACGAGTATTCTTTTGAAGTTCACTTATGAATTCAGTTTGACTGTGTTAATGACCTGTACTGATTTTTTTGAGCTTGAGCTTTATTAGTGCAAATACTTATGGAAGGTGTATTTTAAGCCTGAGTGCCAGAATATTAATCAAAACCTTAATTACATATTCAGTAGTAATATTCACAATTCATATGGGTCTTACTTAATTTCATTACTCATCCAATCAAGGATCAGAAACAATGACATATTATTTAAATAGCAAACTGTTTTGGATATTTTTAATTAGTAGACACAAAGGATTGGTTATTAAAGAAATTAACTTCACCACCTTGAAAACTGAAGAATAACCTTGAAATAGGAATTAACTCAACTTTCAAATCTGTTCGCAGAAAATTTACAGAAAGATTTGATGCATGTCTAGGATAAAAATTATTTGCAAATAAATAAACAACAAAAATATGATAGAAATTCATCTTCTAATGGCATGCTATAAATCATTCTTTGGAGACTTCTTCATGAATAGCAATCTTAATAGTTGTGGGGAAAGGAGAAAGGAAGACAGAATGATTTTTTATGTTCATTTCCAGTAATTGTTTTGGGCTCAAATATTGCACCTGTCACTGAAGAGTGCACTTTATTGTGAGAATACCTCTTTAACCAAGTAAATTCTAATTTGGTCATAATGCAGAATGTGTCACACTGGATTTATCTCTGTGGAAGTCAGCCACTGCTGCATCTGTGCTTTTTCTTCCCCATCCATAAAAACCAGTGAGAACTTCTGTTGAGGGGGCAAGGGTTTGAAAAATGTGTCTGAGGACCTGCAGGACCAGTGGGAGAATTGGGACTTTCTCCCCGTTCCCACTGTCACTGCATGCTCAGTTAAGTGTCTTTCATCTCCACGGCAACCTGAAGCTCTGAGATTCTGTGAGGTACCACTCTTGATGCCAGAGGAAGGATGTTCAGTGGCTCCCTTGAAGCTGCAATTCTATGAGCAGTATTGGATTCCAGATTCTAGGAGCAAGGAAGCACAAAGCCATGGGAATAGTCTAGGACTCCTATTGATTGCCATCACTGAATGTGTATGTAGCTGTGATTTGTTGCAAGCAATTTCCTGACGCAGGCTGTCCTACGTTTTATTAGTTTTTAGGTAAACATCATTTTAGCATATAGACTTCACAAAGAGAAGAAATACATGAAGGAGTCAGGTAAAATCTGGGAGCCGCCAGTCATGGGAAGATCTCTTTTTAATTTCCTTTTTCTCTTGGCAACTATTTTTATCATATTCAAGCATTAGCTCTGAGAGAGAAATAATGTTCACTTCAAAAGCCACTTCCTCCTCAATAAATAATTCAGAGCCATAGATTGTTCATAAAGAAATATCAACACACTAGTAGTAATTTAATATACCAAGCAATCGCACTCACTTTAGCCTACATATGATTTAAATAGAATATGACAGTTTAGGGTCTCCATTTACCCCATGGCATGTTGGGATCAAACTTGGCAAGTGATTGCAGTGTTCTCATATCTTCTGAAGAAGTAAATGAAAGTTGTATAATTCAGAGAGGATTTCTTAATTACATGCTAAATCAGAGTGTGCCTGCTTGTGTTCTGAATCCAAATTCTTGCCCAGGACCAGCTATAGAGAAGCATGTGAATATTTTTTCTGTCCTTTGTAAACCAGCATCTCCCAATTGCATCTCTCTTTTTAACTTGTTGAACTGTTATTTTGAAGCGCAGTTTCAATATATTAGTTACCTTTGCTTTATCCCGGGGTGAAAGGCTGTGCTTACCCTTCCTGGGCTGTCTGACCCATGGGATCCATCTGCTGAGGACAATGTTTTATTACTTTCACTTTTTTTAGTTTCTTTATTTTTTTTTTTCTTCCTTTGCCAGTAGCAGGTCAACCCTCTACACCACAGTGTTTGCTCCTGGTTGTGCTGGGAAGGTTTGTGTTTCATTCTGTCCTAAATAGTTATGGTTAAAAATAGACAAATTCCTTCTCATTTAAGGCTCTTGTCCCAGTGGTAGGAGAATGCAGAGCTGGAAGTACGCCTCTGGTGCAGGGATCCTCTGCTACTAGAACAAGGCTATAGATCTGTTGTACCTGAACTCGGGCTAAGACTTGTCTTCCACAAAGTCACTTTTTGTGGAGTGGCTCAGCTGTTTCCAGGCTGGTCTGTGCTTGGTGCGTCACAAATACAGCATAAACTTCTTTCTGTTTTGGCTCTACACAAACAGAATTAGTCTAAACAGTGAATGAGAATAAGCACTCCCAGGAAGGATTATGGCTATAATCAATTAAACCATAGCAATTTATCTCTGGTTCACATCCGTGGAAGTGGGTTTACATTGAAAGCAAGGGGTGCCTGCAATCAAGAGATGTTAAGTGCAATGCATAACTTTGTGCATTTGTCCTTTGTGTCCTCTAGGGTCTTCTAACAAGTCTATCATTATGAAGCCTTCTAACCATAATGGTGTTTATATGAAGGGTATATAATGAAATCCTACATAGGGGCATGTAATTGTCTTGGTGATCAGATGCTGCCCAGGGCTGTGTTTCTCCAGGAAAAGAGCAGATCGAGACTGAGGAGTAGCTTGCTTTTCTGTGTTCTTAGGTAGGAAATGGTTGCCCTTTCTACTTCTATAGCATTCTCCAGTTCATCTGGGCTGTAAGAGGAAAATGTAGCCAGGGCTCCTCTTACAACCTGCTTGCCTTCAGAGAAGGCTGTAGCTGAGTAATTCTTTCTGTATAATCTGTTATATACTGGAACTTCAGTTCCAGTGTAATCTGAGTAGATCTAGGATGGGTTTTAAGGGGAGCCATCCCCTCTTCATGTAAATCCATGCTTACCTGAGGAGATGTAGTGCCATGAGATTTAGCCCAATACTGTGAATGTAATGCTGGCCATGTTGTTTAACTTCTTGATTAACCTGGTCTCTCAGCAGGACTATGCCAGAGATTTTAATTTTGGAAGCAGTCTGCTGGTCATATGGCATGCTTGTAAAAGCAGGGAAAATTAGGTCAGTGGTTAGGTGTGCTTCTGCTTTGATTTAAAATTTCTGTAAGATTTTTGGATATTTCCTTTATGTTTCAGTGGGATAAGAGAGTGGATGCATAATGGAGCAATGATCAGCACATAACTCATAACCCTGCAAGGGATGTGTTTTGAAGCACCAGCCATTACTGTGCAGCTGGATGAAAGAGACATCTAAATGTCTAAAGACATTTTCTTGTCTGAGAAACTGGTCTCAAGTTGGTGCTGACACATCTGGAAGGAGAACTTTAAACTGAGAAACGAGAAGAGAAGATTGGGGGAAACGCTTATGTCCTTTATACATTTTAAAAATGTATAAAATTAGTGCAAGAGGAGTAAAATGGGGAAAATTAAGATAGAACAGTGGATATAGAAATGTTAATAGTAATTTTGTTAGCAAAGAAAACTCTAAGCTGCTGAGAAAGTGAAGAAGTGTCAATGACACGTACCTGCTAGGATTGTGCTTGATCTATTCAGTGGCTGTGTTTTCCCTAAGGAAAAGCTGAAACATGGATAAAGACCTGCCAAAAACCTGTGCAAGAAAAGGGAAGTAGGAGCATCTGTGCAGAACCTGAATGAGGTGAATTAATGACTTGGGGCATAAATGTACACTACTGAGGAAACAGAATTCAAACTAGAGACCTGCTGATATGCTAGTGCTTATTAATGATACAATAACTTGAAAGAGTGGTTTATATGTGCTAAAAACAAAAAATGGATTACTGTAGCCCTGTTGTGAGAAGGAGAGGGTAGACATTCCAGAAATCTGGGGAAATGTTTTCATCATGGAGGATTTTAACTGCTGAAATGAATATTGGAGAACATAGTCTGTTAGTAACCGTAGAATGGTTTGGGTTGGAAGGGACCTCAAAGACCATGCACTTCCAACCCCCCTGCCATGGTCAGGGACACCTCCCACTAGACCAGGTTGCTTAAAGCCCCATCCAGCCTGGCCTTGAAAACATCAAAGGTGTTTTCATGTAGTAGGTGACAGTCTTCATCAAGTAGCTAATATAACAATAAGATGTGTTACCGTGTTCTGTTTCTTTATGGGGATGTTTTGGAATGTTTAGAATTTCTTAGTGCTTGACCACTCTCTCAGTAAAGTAACTCTTCCTGATATCTAATCTAAACCTCCCCTGCCCCAACTTCAGACCATTTCCTGTCTGGTCCTGTCGTTATTTCCTTGGGAGAAGAGGCCAACCCCCACCTCTCTACAGCCTCCTTGTCTCCCCTCAGCCTCCTCTTCTCCAAACTAAACATGCCCAGTTCCCTCAGCCTCTCCTCAGACAACTTGTTCTCTAGACCCCTCACCAGCTTGCTGGCTCTTCTCTGGACACAATCTTTAACAGATTTTGAATTTGTTAAAATAGAGATAGTTCCATAGTACTGGACAACAGCTATGTATTTAGGAAGATGAAAATTAAAATTATTCAGCAACTATTGATCTATGAATAAGAGAAGCTTTAAGTGTCCTTTCCTTTAAAACCTTCTTTAAAGACAAACAGTGAAAGGAGGGAACAGAATAAAGCGTAACAGGATTTATGAAAGGTCAGTACTATCAGACTGACCTGGGAGCTTTCTCAGGGATGTATTGAATTCTCTAGATGGAAAGTGATGTGGGGTGCCTACTCTCTCCAGCAGGGGAAAACTGCTGATGTGCTCTGGAAGTTCTCAGCAGAGCTGAACAAGATGGGGGTTAGCAAGGGGCTGTAGAGTAGGAGAAGAACAAACTCACTGGTGAGTGTGTTTAAGCAGAACCCACACAGCTGGGTGGCCAGAGGGACACTGCGTGGCCACAGCTTCACCGGTGACCTAAAGCTCGTGATGCTCCGAATGGCAGCTCACGTTCCTCTTGGCCTCTTCCTTCTCCTCCCCCCATCCAGGAGGCTTATGTTTGAATCACTGCATTGACGTTTTGCCTGAATTTCCAATCTATAGCTCCTTTTGTTTTCAAATTTCTGTATTTTATGTCAGATAGAAGTTTGCATTTCACAGCCTGGTCTGAGCATATTGGGATTCTGTTTATTCTCCAGGCATGATATGAAAAGATAAAAAAAAAAAAATTGCTGGTAGAAATACAGTCAAAACAAATTGAGGCTTTCTACGTTTTGATTTTGCTCCACAGAGATGTATTGTCACATGCTATGAAATCAGAGGGTTTAAAAACTTCAGAGTCAATGATTTAAGCTTCCGCTAAATATCTTCCCAAATAGGATTCAAGCTTGTATACCCGTGTCATACCCCGAGACCACAGTTAAATTAGAGCTCTCCATATGTTGCAGTATACCAGAAAATTTTGCTTAAACTTTGCTATGATAATATATATGTGGGACCAAGATTTTTTCAAAAGGTGCAGTCCTCAGTTTAGATATGTGACGTTGGTGAGAGTTTACTGGCTGCTCAGCAACCGAGAGCCTTTGGGCATCCAGGGTCTGCAAAGTGAGAGAGGAAACTAACTTTTGTATCTGAAGATCGTGGCTAACTTTATATCATTTAGATCCAAAGCACAGAGATAAACTACCCCCAAAAAAAGGCTAGCCTGGGTATTTCACTTGACCATGTGCTCTGTGCTTGGTAAGACTGCCTGCTTGGAGATTTTAGGGTAACAGTAAAAGGGCTTTCATCAATCCCTGAAAATAGAGGTGGTGATGGGCTTTGTTTTTATAGCGGTTTGCAGTATCCTTAAGTCAAAATGTAAAAATAACACCACATTACTATGGAAATGGATTTATTTTAATTTTCATACTTTGAAACATTTTCTCTTGCTGCTGCAGAATGAGCACAATGGCCAGAAAATGAGACTATTTGAGAAACAAACCAGTATTGCTTGGCTGAGCCAGACTGTATCTTTCTTGTCCAAAATTGGAACGGCACAGGTCTATGTCAAGTAGGGTTGAAGAGGGTTTCTTTAGGCTGTGTTCAGTAGTGTTTGTTGATTGGCTCATCCTAGAGGTTTGTTTTTTTTTTTATCTTTTAAAAAAGGTAAGTGAGATTCGTTCAGATACAACAAAAGATTGTTCAGTTTCATCTGTACATTTGGGTTCCTGAGTGGACGTGAGGCACCTTGCATGGCAGATTAGTTCACACCGTTAAAGCATCCAGAGTTGGATAGTCTGCTAATATTCTGTATTTGCATACTTCTCGATCTTAAAACTAACTTACAATTTTTTAGAAGTCAGCAAAAAAAATTCCGATTGTACTTTCTGCCGGTGAAAATTTTTTTGCTGAAAAACGGGACACATTTCAATAGTGAGATTAGCTAGACTGTGAAATATTACCCCTCAGGGAAGTTGTAGGAGACCAGTTGCACGGATCATTTAAATGCAATTAGAAAAAGCAGCAGAGGATGGAACCAGGCAATTTTCCCCTCCCCCTCTTTTGCTTCCTCCCCAAATAAGTTTGAAAAATGTCATTTGGGGAAATAATAACAGGTTCAGGTTGCATTTAGTAAGGAGTTTTGGCTGAAAAGGAGTGAATTTGAAGATAGTTAATTCCAGAAATTTTGTGAAAATGTCTGCATGCTTGGGACAGAAGTTTCATCCTAAAGATGTGAATTAACATTTTGAAACGTGGAGCTTTGTGTTATGAATTGGCTCATACTTGTTCCAGGTTGGTGCAATAATATGTAATTATATTTTCTTTTTCTGCCTCTTTCTTTTCCCACAATCCGATTTTAATTGAGTTTAACTTTTCAGTTCAAAGAGGAAAAAAAAAAAATCTATTATTTGCACAGTTCTAGAAAATACACTGAGAAGTCAGTTTCAGGCTGAGACAAGGAAAGACTTAATGTCTTTTCCTGTGAGGTCTCTTTCATTTTGTGATTTACAGGTTGGGTTGGCTGCCACAGTTTAAGTGGTGCCTTTAGAAGCTTTCAGGTTTGATTTTTCAAAAACTCCGGTGATGTGTATCAATTACTCCAGTCTCAGTATGAGATACGCTTTTTCAGCCCCCCTCAAAATTAGAGTCTAAGCAGCTCAAATTTGGTGCTTAAAGCTGAAGCAGTTCTCAATAGAAGTAGAATAAAGACTAGGAGGATCTTTAGTGGTTCATAAATCTTGCATTACTTTTCTGAGCAAGGGTGAATGTTACCCACAGAGCCCTGGAAAGTTGCCTCCTATGTAACTTTCACTGTATGCATCTCAAATTCTCTGACAGATAGGGCAGAACTGAAGCCAGTGAGGCTTCATGAAAATAAGAGTTTGGGGGCTGCTGGGATTAACACTGCCAATATTTGGCAACCTATAGTAAAACAACAGATGTATAATTCAATATACATAACTTCATTAATCATGTTCCTTTCCTAAATGGTGATCAAAAAATAAATATGTGCTTAGAAGTGAAAGTTGTTTACAAAAGCTTGTTTTTGCTTAGTTACTTGAGAAAGGTGGTGTTTTTTTCCCCTCTGTTGCTGTCTGCTGTTAATTAGGGAAGTGGAGATGGATGTGTAGAATTAGGTTGCACATAATCTCATCTGAATATTTAATCATAAATGATTAAGATGAAGATTTATAACACAGATTTTGACATTCTGGCTGATATAGCAAGGTTAATAGAGCTATATTCTCCCCAGTTACGGATTGTCTGGGAAAGCAGGAAAGACAATAGTGTTTACAGACATTAGAGGGCAATAAGATCTCCAAGAATGTTCTTTCACTTCTTTATTTTTAGAAAAACTTGTAACATTAAAAGATCCATGAGAGAAAATTTAAACAGGGAAAAAATATGACAAGAAGGTTATTTTCCAATAAAAATGCAGCAGGAAGTGTATTCTGATAGAAAAATAAAAGCACATCTACTTTACCTGAAAAGTCTGAGATGGTATTTGATGGAATAAATAGCTAATGTGATATGGTATGACCAAGGTCAGAAATTGTCCTCTACTGCCTAGTTGTACCTTTTGGGGTTAGACACTACAAGAGTTGTGTGTTACAGTCACTCTGTACATACAAGACCAGTGATACCACCAGAGCCATATGAGTTGGATATGGTTACATGCATTAGCTATAGAAATAAGTAGAAAATTATTAGGAAGTACAGTATTAGCACATTCATTCATACTTTATTAGTACAATGTATAATGGTGAGACACTGGAACAGATTGTCCAAAGAAATTGTGGAAACCCCATCCCTGGAGGTGTTCAAGGCCAGATTGGATGAGTCTTTGAGCAACCTGGTCAACTGGAAGGTGTTCCTGCCTATGGCAGGGGGGTTGTAACTCATTGATCTTTAAGGTCCCTTCCAACTCTAACCATTCTATGACTCTGTGATTATCTCATAATGTCCTAAACAAGAAAGAATGACTGAAGTCACTGAACACCAGTCTGAAGAACCAGAACCATTTTAGACAATTTTTGATTTGCTGGAAGAAGAACTGACCTATTGAAAAAGATGCTCTTCCCTTCCCACCCCCACCCCACCCACCCACCCACCCCCCCCAAAAAAAAAAAAAAGAAAAAAAGAAAGCCATGGATGGATGGAAATTGAACATCTACATCAGGTCAGCCACTATTTCAGCTTGGAAACGTTCAAACTCTGAGAGCATCATAGTTTAGAATGTGCATTTATGTAGATGAAGAAAGGACTGGTGTGTGGAAACATGTCAGCATTAATATAGCTGATCAATATGTGGTCTGTGTCAACCCTAGCTCTGCCTGGGATGTAAAAATGTTCCACACATCTGTTGTGAGGATGCATTGAGACAGAGTCTCCAAGGTTGCCAGTGAATATTTCTGGGATCAAAACCTCCAAGCTTTTTAGTGTGTTGTGTAGCTTTCAGGTCCTGTGCTACCATACCCACACGGTACTACTCAGCTTTGTGCAGGTGTAGTACCTGCTACCCATCACCCTATGGTTGTCTCTTTTCTTTATGGTTGTCTCTGTTCACAGTAGGGTTTAGGATAGGGTGCTCAGCAGCAGTCCGCATTAGGCAAAGTATAGTGCCACTCAAGTCAATGAAAATTTTTACCAAGGCCTTTAAGAAGAGAGTTAGGAGATTGGAATTTTAGTAAATCTACGGTATGGGAATTCACAAAGGCTGAATTTATCCTAGAAAACCTAATTTTGCATTCAGCTGAAAGGAGGGAGTCTCCCCCAGGAGGGGACTTGACAGCAGAAGACTGGTTATAGCTGCTTGGTGCTTTGAATTATCGCCCTGGAAGAGCCCGTCTCCTCTGCCGCCCGGAGGAGGAACCCGAGCCTGGGAAGAAGTCAGTTGCTGTAAATATCTCCCCAAGTGGCTTTCTCTCCTGTTCTCTTTGTTTTTATAGTCCCAGCCCTGGGACTGTTGTTGCTGCCCCTTTCTTGGATGCTCTGATACTCCTCCTGCCTGTCCCTGTTGCTCTTGTTCGCTCTTACCAGGTTTCAGGTGGGAGCTCTACCTTTCCCGTTTCCAAGTGCCTCCCCACTAACATTGACCCATCTCTGGTGGATCATATCTGCTTGCCTATGAAATTTATCACATAATTTGTGTCGAGGACAGAGGGATAACTGTTCTACACCACAGGCAGCTGTCCTTTTTGGTTTTATAGGAGGTGGACTTTTGTATGAGGACTTTTTTACCAGACTTCACGACTTCCAGCAGTAAATGAGCTATTTAAGCCTTTTTGCAAAAGCCGTTGTTCACTTTCTGTAAAGCCAAAAGAACTGATATATCTCATTAGTCTGTTAAACAGTGCAAAGATAAATGCTTTATATATAAGAATGAATACGGATGATGATACCAGTTAATCAGTAGGCTTCATAAATATAAACTGCAGTGTCTATGGAGGGCTTTTCCTACTAGAATGTCTCATGAGGGTTAATAATCATGGTGTTTTAAATAGATGAATACTAAGGTGGTCATAGATGAAAACTGTCAACCTACAGAAAGACATGGGTGTTATCTGTGCTTTGTTAAGCAAATATTTATTTAAATCCTGTTTGTGTTTTCTTTCTTAAACTGTTGGAGATTTTGATAGAATAAGGTTTTTAATGACTTTGTAAACATGATATGAGATGGTTTAATTCTCATAGGCGAGTGGTGAGTTGTGATCACTGTTTCTTACTGGCTGCAAATTAATTATGAAGCTAATCCATGCTAAAATGTTTGAGATCTCTTTCTGTGTTGTTGTTTAGCTGGATAGTTATTTACTAGAGCAAGATGAAGCTTTATACAGAAACAAAACCCTGCTGTTTTTTACGTAAGGGTATATATGGGTGTATGTAAGGCAGAAAAACATGTTGTCAGCTCCCAGTTTATTTCTAATTCAGCCCTTCTCAGCAAATTTTGTTCCCTTATGTATTTGTTTCATTTACTTTCCGAGTCTTGCCTTAGAATATGCTTCTGTGGGTAATTACACTAAGTACCCCCATTTGAAAGCCTGCTGAGCAGGGCTGGACCTTTAACCTGTAAACTTCCTCGGGCAGAGACCATAACTAAAGTGCTTATAAAATTCGTATTTTGGCAGTGATGGCTAATATGCCTGGAATTGGAAAATAATAGCAGTAGCTAATGAGGGGAATTTCAGGAAATTAACACAATCAAGTAGGCCATCTCAGCCCTGATGGGAGGGAGAGATGCCTGCTTTTTTAGTCAGAGCATGGGGATTATGTGAGGTCTGGTGTAGGGACGGCGTACCCTAATGATTGGCTGCTTTCCCCAGCTGTATCAGCAGGACTAAGAAAAGATATTTCCCCTTCCTGCAAGCCTCCTTCCCTTTTTATCCTGAAGCCATCGTGCCTCCAACAGCACTGCCGAATTACAGTCTGAGAGAGATTTGTGATGGATGGTTGGGAGTAAGTGAGCAGCAGTGAACTGACAGTGACCTGTAACGTAACCCAGGCTTGAAGGTAGGGGAGGTAGGCAGAGGTGACTGGTAAATGTGTTAAGACATGATCCATGTAGTGGTCCTCCCTATGCAATCCCTGAAGGGGAGGTGTAGTACATCCAGATGATAGATATGTCTTTTTGTATGCATACTACTTCATTCATAAGGGAAAAGTAACCACCTTTTTTAAATGAGTTTTTTCTAATTTTTTTTTTCTCCTGATGAGTGTGCAAAACTGCCAGCAAGTGACAGTGTTGGTAAAAAATAAATAAATTGTGCTGTGGTGCTGACGTTAGAAGAGCAGATGTGATAGATTCTCCTAAAAGAACTTATCGTTCACATGCTGAAGTCACAACGAGCATAATTATAGGATAGCTGTCAATGAGAAAACTGGTTCTTATTTTTAGTTATCGGTAAATATCAGTACAGCAAAAAATAATTGGCTATGACTTGTACTTCTTGAATTGCTAACTGCTAAATTTGCTGAGACCAGTCACGGCATTTTTGGTTTTTTTGCTGCTAAGAAGTGACACTAATGATTGCATTTCCAATTTGAAGCAATTTTTATTGCAGTACTTAGAAAATATGAAAAAATCTTTACTGGTACTATTTGCAGGAAAATTAATTTTTTTCAAAGCCATTGTACTAAATGGAGTAGAATTTCCCAATAGCTTTTGATTAAAATAGCCCTTTTTTTATTTCTGCATGCTTTAAATATCTTCTGCCAGTCCTTTATGTCATTACTTCAACCTTATTGCTGTCAGTGCAAAATTTCTCTTTAAGGGACATTTGAATTCTGCCAGTAGGCAATACCCCTTCTCTTCTAGAGAGCAACGTAAATAATATTTCTTTTTTTAAAGGGACAATTCCATCCAGAAAAAAAAAAAAAAACACAGCAAAGTTTTGCAGAAAGGCAGCCTTCTAGCATCTTATTTGTAAGTGTCATCGTGTGTATTCCTGCAAAGACACAGAGACTTTCTCTTCTGCCGTCCCTTTATAGTTGAACAAATTCATTAGTGGCATGAATTTTGAATGAGTGATAACTTGAGACCTATCAGCAGTCTCCCAGCAGTAATGGCTAAGAAGGAAATAATTTCTTAATAACTGTATATCGTTTCACTGGATGAAATGGAAATCGAGAAGTCTCAGTATGAACCTTATTAATGCTGTCCAATGTATAGGAGGAGGGATGGCATCCGTATTTGTGGTCCCAGAATGGTGTTCACCATAGCTCTTGGGACCATCAAGCTGGGTAACCTCTTCTGTAGATAATCTCAGACTTTCCTCCCGATGTTTGGTACAATCAGTCACTGGGACCTGCCTTAGATGAGAAATAAACTCTTTGGAAGATTGCCTTTGCTGGTGGCTTGCTGGAGAGCTCTCTGGAACCTGCATGCTCATGGGGTTCTCTGAATGCCTCCACCATGAAAACTTTTCAGGTCATTTACTTTCAGTCAATAGGAACGTTTGTTTCAGACTGTAATGGCATCACAATGTTGTTACTGTTGAGCTCTGCTTTGCAGGACCTCTGTGAAACCAGGTGGGGAGCCTGAACCTCCAACAGTATAGTGAAAAAATTACTAGATAAAAAGCATGTTAAATGAAGTAGAGAGTCAAGAGTGGGCGCGAGGAAAAGTCAGTTAAAACTTATCTATCTCTGTTAATAGTATGAGTTACTAGTGAAGTCAATAATAAATAAAATTCACTTGAATTTAATTCCAGTTTTTAAATGTAGTATTTCAATGAAAATGTTCATCAAATGACTGCTTTTGTTTTAACTCATCAAGTTTAGTACCTGAGAAATGACAGAAAGAAATCAAATTAGGATAGTTTTCTATCATTAAGTTTTAATTTTATCACTGGCCCATGATTTATTTTTTTAAATGAAAAATTCTTGTCTTCTGAAAATTCTGGCCCGAATCCAGCATCAGAGCTATTGTGTACTGGAACCTTCCAAAAAGGTAATCCAAATTAAATAGAAGTGTAAATCCACAGTGGATTAATTAAATGACATTAAATTCTCATGTGGATACTCTGAATCAGAATTAAAAGTGTCTTGATTCAATTTACTTTAATTTCCAGAGCAAATTAGTTAATTAAGTGTGCTGTAATTTTGAATGAAAGTGTCTACACAGAGGTTTAATATGTTTTGACTAATCCACTTTAAAAATTAATTCAGATTAACTTTTTGGAGTGACCCTTTTACTGGCAAACTCTCGGTAACTTGATAAAAAGCTGAAATGAGAAAAGCTCAAAAAAGAAGACTAATTGTGACTAGTAGCTCAGATTTGATTTTTGTCTTGGAATTTTGTAGAATCAAGAAGTGGATTTATTTCCTGGGTCAGAAATTGTTCTTCATGAAAAAAAATTTTTTCTGTCAAAGAAAGGGCAGATAGTCATGCAGGCTCAAAAATGAAGTGCATGTGATCTTGCATTTAGTATTGACACAGGAGGTTGCTAGGTATGATCTATATGAACATCAGAGTAGGGAGATCCCAAGTATTTCTGGTATTGCAAGAACAGAATAACAGCTTTTCTCAAACAGTAAGGAGGAGAAAGAAGTTCAGTTAATTTTTTTTTTTTTTTTTTTAATTTGGAAAAAATGGACCACTGTAGACCTATTCCACTATTGATTATAAGCTAGAAGAGAATCATTGCAACAAGGATGTGCAGGGGAGAGTACTGCAGTGGTGTAAGGAAAAAGTCATTTAACCAGTTTTGGACTTGTTGACTTTGTCACAGCTAGAGGCATGGAGAGGGAGATGTTTCCTCTTCCAATGTATATGGATGTATAAGAGGAAGCCAGTTCGGTGCTACACCAGACCAAAGTACTACCAAGCAAAGAGCAGAAGGTCATGTGCCCCACTGGGGTAAGGAAAATATCAGGAAAGAGGAGTAAGGACTCAGCTGCTGTCTTGCAGAAGTAGTGCTTCTTCCGTTGATCCAGAGACTAACATATTTATATTGGTCAACTATTTTCCGTGATTGAAATTTTATTATAATCTCTGTACTAAGTAATCTGTGGACTCTTTAAGACTTCAAGTCTCTGTGTTTTGTAATGGTAATGGGATACAAAGAAGCTGCAGAGCAGAAACAATGCCAAATGCACGCTTTAATTGTACTTTCAATATTTCTGCTTGTATTTATCCACTTTTGTTGTACTGTGTCCATTGCAAGAGCCTTTAAGACCAAATATCAGCCTTCAAGCACTTACAGAAATTACAGCAGCTACTGCTAGTAAAAGGGAGAAACAGGTGCATAAGAAAATGAGATTTTAAATGCCTGCTTTAATTTAACTGCAAGAATAAGCTCTGGAAACAAAGGCCTGATTGGAAAAGTGCACAGAACCAAAACAAGTTGCATGAGAGTCTTCACTACATCTTTTAATTATGAGGAAATTTTGCCACATTTTCTTTCTGTATTATTATCAGAGCACAATTTTCATGCCTTTCATATTCTAAAAACTCCAGAATGACACACACATTTATTTCTAGTATTAAATTGTGCTGCTAAAGCACATTCTGTTTGGCGTGACGTCCTTTCAGTTTAATTTTCTCCAAAAATCCGTTTCATCTTTTCAGAATATAAATGGCATACCATTGACCCTTCAACTTCCTGCTATTCCCTCCAGTCTTCAGTACTCAGATGACTAAGTTGGGAATGTGTTCAAGTGGTGGCATCTGGCTCTTTGGGGAGCTCTGTGAGCAATTATGTTGGCAGCTTTACAGATGGCTCTTCATGCATTGTGGGGTGAATCTGAGCTTTTATCTTTTAGATATCTGTGATTTGGAAGAACTTGCATGCCGGTAAATAACTGCACTCTTCCCTTCTTGAGCACCCATTCAAGGCTAAACTAAATGCTGCTGCATTAAAAGCTCATTGCTTTATGAACCAGACACAAATAAAAAACGTACAAGTGGTCATCTACAAAGTTGTTTTTAGAGGCTTGGAGACATGAATGGCATCCTCCTCAAGGACTGCTCTTTGTCTTCCAGATAGCAGACACTGTCTTGTTAGCCAAGTATTTTCCGACTGGAAATTTAAGTGCTAATTCTTGAAAGAGAACTGTTAACTCATTAAAGAGAGTACTTCCTTATTTTATAGTTCCCTTTAAAGACTAATTGATTCAGATGTGTCTGGAGGATCTTAAAACCTGGATGCTTAGTGGTATTTTCTTTTTCAGTACATGTATCTGTTACATATATTTAGAATAATCAGAAGAAAGTCTCAGAAAACAGTCAGTTAATACTCAAATAAAATGTGGGGTCAGGCTGGAGAGCAGAGACCACTGACTGGTGCAAGTGGGCAAGAGCTTCTAGACCCTGCAGCCTTTGCTTTTTCAACCCAAGAGAAATGAAAGTGTGGATAACAATTTGGGTTTTTTTTTTTTCAGAGCACATCTGATTTGATCTCAAGGAATTTACTTAATTTCTTTTAGGGACACGGAGGCATGTGCAGGTAGGTATGAATAAGGCTTGAAAATTTATCAATATGGGTAACAGAATTAGAGTGAGCATCTAAAAGACATCGATGTCCAAAATGAGATGTCTTTTAAGTGAAGGTGTCTCATTTTATCCTCTTCATTACCTGAGTCCAGCAGGCAGCAGGGTCACATGTGAAAATTTTTTTCTGCCTACCTTCTGTCTGTCTAGAAGGTGTGCTTTTTAGCAAGCAAGATGATGCAGGAGAAATCTGGATGCTGATTCTTTATATTAGTGATTGTATAGATAATGAATTAATAGGTAATAGGTAATGTCTTGTTCTCAAAAAACCTGTCCTGGGTCACAGAAAAATATTTGATAGTTACATTGCTGACAGGATTACACATTGCCTGTTGGGGTCTGAGCCTGATAAAATTGAAGAGAGTGTTTTTTGCGGGGGCCAAATTTTATAGTTGCATAACTCTCCTTGGAGCAACATGAGGACCTGGAACCTGGCAATGAGGGAGAGAGACTCCCAGAAGTGCCAAGGAAATGTTTGAGGTGTATTACGTAACCTGTAAAACCCTGGCATCAGGACACTGTGTCATTTGAGAAAGTTCTCTAGAATTTTCACTTTGATTAAAGCTGCTTGATTATCATCTTTGATTATAAAGCATTTTATAATGTGTTCTTTATGAAGCATTCCAGGAATGAGGAGTTTTACATAGCATTTCTAATGAGATGGATTTTGAGCAAATACACCATATCCGAGTTTTTATGAGTTCATAATCTTTTTTAATGCTTAGAACTAGAAACTTCTAACTAATCTTTTTCCAGTTGTAAGACTGTAATGTACTCATTTGAAAGATTAGCTGATATTTTGTAAGGATACCTAAAGTAAAATGTGAATCAGCTTAAAGGACTTAGCAGAAAACCAGAATTTTTATATATCATATAGAAGATTGAATTGCAGCCTTTGAGGATTCTGTGTTCACACTCCCAGTCACAGCCAAGAGAGAGCAAAATATTGTTAATGAACTGTGAAGAGGATCCGATGACTTTCAGGTGTCTTATCTGATTTGATAATTGAACTGTACCTGGTTTTAAAGAGTTAATTTCCACCTGAGATAACAGGCACATAGAGAAACATGGCAATGGCCTTAGACAACCCTACTACGGGCATTTAAGAAAAAAAAAGTAAGGAGATAGCTAATTTTGAAGATGATCATGACTTTCCATTCCTGCTCCCTGGGGGTGGAAGATGATCAATGCCAGCCAGACTCAGAAGGGCCAGAGAGGAGCCTTAGGGAGAACGCTGAAGTTAGGGAAGATAAGATGTAACCTGGCTTTTGTGTCAGTGTTTTCTCTGATTGCTTTTTCCTATGGTTTCTAAAGAAGCTGATCTGAGTTACTGTATTTATCATCCAGCCATGACTCCAGAGAGATGTCCATTGCAGATGTCAAACTCATTAGAACCTA
The DNA here is from genome assembly GCA_004320125.1 of Scolopax mira. Taxonomy (NCBI): domain Eukaryota; kingdom Metazoa; phylum Chordata; class Aves; order Charadriiformes; family Scolopacidae; genus Scolopax; species Scolopax mira. Next base: position 35,476 of record BJBW01007666.1, read on the forward strand.
CTGAAAAATGAGGTTGGCATATGGTGAAGACATTTAACTGATGAACACAAAAGCTTTTTTTTGTGTGTTTAGGTGTGCAGTCTGAAACTCTTCCTAACATCTTGTGGTGAAACCTGGGTATACTCCCATGATGTCTCTGAAAAGAAATGTGACTATATGAATAAAAAGAGAGCTAAGGTATACACCAGCAGATCATTTGGTCTTGATAAGAGAAGCTAAGGCTTCAGAGTATTGTGGTGTGCATTTATCCTGTGCATTAGAAGCAGTTTATTGCTCAAGCTCAGTGGGCTTCAAAGCAGGGCGTACACACCATCAGGGGGTGTGTGTGCAAGGCAATCCATTGGAGTGTGGGAGGAAAATATTTTTCGTACCATAAATAAATAAAACAATATTTTAAAATAGTGTTTATTTCATCTTTATCTCATCCTTTTGAATATCTAAGTAGTACATGAGTATAATTCATAAATAAATAAAATTTATTTTGCTAAAAATATTTTAACTGATAGGTGTTTGTGGTCAAAAAGGTTTGGAGACCCCTGCTTTAGCAGATCTCTCAGGTTAAGGAATATTGGGCCCTTCTGCAGGGCGGGAGAAGGTAGAACTCTCTCTGAAGGAGCAGCCTTAGGAAGATACTCTCTGAAAAGTCAAACATGCAGTCTGTCTGCTGTAGATCTGCCAAGAACGTGTAAGTCGTGTCAAAGGGTAGCCTGTGGCTGGGGAAAGATTTAGAAGAGGGACAATTTCCAACAGCATGGAATAATATTTATTTCCGTGATCTTTAACTACTGCTTAGTAAGAGGTAGTTAAACTCTCATTATAGTAATTTAAAAATTACTGCATTTAATCAAAAACAATGAATTACTGACTAAAGGGACCTAAATGCAATAATTCATCCTCTTAAGCGGGTAAGTTTCCTAATGGAAACTCGGCTCCAAATTTATAATAAAGAAACACAACAAACAGTGATTTGGAAATATTTTGCTGCTGATGCTAAATATTATTCAAAAGAATTAGAAGTGTACAATTCTCCTTTTTTTTTTTTTCTTAAAAGAATTTCCTAGGCAGATTAAGTCCTCTCTTATGTATCGAGTAGGGCAGAAGTGTGACCAGCTTCATGCAGTTGTATCAATAGAAATAAATAATGTGAAAGACAAATGGGAAATGAAGTAAATGTCTAGCATTAATCAGTAGGATCAATTTTGCAAGGCCTCTCTCTGAATTTACTTTAGGATTCAGTATGAGTGTCATGAAAATTCTTAAAACTACAAATAATTTATTACTGCTTTACGTACTTTAGGCTCTGAATGCCTGTTTTCATGCTGCTCCTTGGCTAGCAGTGGAAAATGTTCAATAAAAGCTCTACTATGAAAAGAAAGAAAACCAGTAGGATATTCACTTCTCATCTTCCTCTTGGATTTATCTACATTGTCGACAAATTTAAATACTTGCAGCTTATATATTAAACACAGACCAACAGTAATATACCAAAGTCTACCATAATGTATGTAATAAGATAACCAGGATCAAAGCCTATAAACAATCATTTCTAAACTCTCACCCCAGTCATCTCAGCGAAGAGATGCTGTAGTCATAACGTGCCCTGGGTTTGGCAGAGCTGGGCATGAAAGCCAGGGCCACACAGGACACAAGTCCTAAGGTCATGGCTTTGAGAAATGGGTGCTTTCAGCTGATGCCTTTCAGCTGCTTCCAGCTGACACCGAATCATTTGGAGAAGTCAATTCTCTGGTTATTTAGGGCCAAACCAGTTTAATATCAATTTCAGTAGCTTACTATTTGCATATGATGCTGTACAAAATTCAAATTCTACATTATACTGGTGTCTGTTTAGTTTCTAGACGTATATATGAGGGTATCTGTGTAATATGCATGATATAAGCAAGTCCATGCTTTACTAGGTATTTTTTTCCAAAAGACTTTGAGGCATAGTGCATTAGCTGTTTAATCTGCAGAGTCACGGCATGAATAGTTAGAATAACTTACTTGCTGCTGCTCTGTTTTTAAATTAAGTGAGCAGTCAAGTTAAAAGGGTTCAAGGAAATTAACAGCATCTCTTACTCTGCTTGTTGTAAGAACAATGTAATTGTATAGAGGATGAGTGCAGTGATATACACGTATATTTATGCATTCCATTGTGTGGCTTAAACAATTTTGGGAGAAGTAAAGAAGCCTGTATGGTAGAGGCATGGCACAGTAGTGAAACTGCCACTAGTGATATTTGATGGGTTCACACTGCAAAACGCTTTCAGTAGACACTATCTGCTGTCAGCACTACGGCGCCTTAGCTCATGCCTGTGGAGATTTGAGGCAGTGATGCTTCTCCCAGACCCCTCCTGTGGTGAATCCCTTCCTGCCCCTTCTCACACAGTCAGTCCTTAGATGATATGGCCCTTTCACTGGTTTTCTCTGCTCTTCCATCCCAGAAGGAGGATCCATGCAACCCTGTAGACTTTCACGGTTAGGCAACAGCAGTGTCCAGTAAATAAGAAAATGAAAGAACTCAAATCATAACATTTATTTTGTCTCAAAGACACATTGAACTTGTATTCTGTACCTAAGATTAACAAAAATCTGATACAGAAGTAGTCCACACAATGTGTGATGGAGAGGCAAGTATAAAACAGCAGTTGTGGCATGATAAAGGGGTCATTAACTGTGCTGACATTGCTGCAGCATCGCCAACTGGATCTTTAGGTGATCTTCCTTGGCTTTAAAATTTCACAGTTTTTACTGTCATAAATTTCAGGATTTGTTAGTATTTGTTGGCTTTTTAAGATCAAAGAGAGCAATTACTTCAAGATTTTTCCTAAGCATATGGCTCAGAATCGTATTAGTTTCTAAGGATGTATTATTTTTTACGTAATCTCATTATACCAGCCTTAGGGAAAATACCAATTATTGTGTGATTTGCATGAGTTGGCAACACTGAAACAGTAGCATGGTGTGGTGCGGTGTATCACATGCTAATATCACAGCACTGAGGTGACTAATCTGCTGTGTTAATTCTTTTTCTGTGGGGGATAGCTTGAGAAGCCCCTTCCTTGACAATGATATTCTCACTGCCCACCCTTTAAGTATCTTAAATTTTCTTACAAGCTCGCAGAGAATAATGTGACACTATTTTCTGTTCTCTATTGTGGATCTAATGAGAAGCGATGAAAAGAACAGATATACAGCAGACAAAAGAAAACCCACAGGTTAATGCTTCTTTTGGATTAGTTCATATTTTACACATTATCACTCTTTACAGAAGTCTTTCTATCAGTCTTTTAAAGATGACATTCATACATCTGAAAATAGGCACCACAATGTATCTTTTTTTACCAGTTCTGTTAAAATTAATGAGTACTGAGTTAAAACTCATTTTGCATGTTCATTTAGTGTTTCATTTGGGAAGTTGAAGGTTTTTACGGTTTTAGAATATGCTGTGATTAATTGTCTTTATGAATTTATTGTCTAAGATTTAGACTGAGTTAAACAATGGCATGCAAGAGATCAAATTCTGATGTCATTTATCCTCATGTAAATTCAAGGTAAATTCACTGATTTTAATTAATAATACTGCAGATTTACACTGAGATCATATCCACATTCGGAAAGTTTTCCTGATTAAAGCTAAACTGAGAGGGCAGTTTATGATTTGTTTAATTTAATTGTATGTAGTTCAAAAGGTTATAATTTGGGATGAGATCTCCAAAAAGACTAATTTTTGAGCTGGGTTCCCAGTCCACTCAGTGAAAATATTAATGTCAGCTGCTGTGAGATGAGAGCTCAGGGCCTTTGGAAACCTCTGTTGGGTTTGCGTTAGTAATAAAGCTTTTGAAAGAAAAGCTTCCAATGCCTGGGTGTTTTCAAGGCAGTGTTAGGGCACGTGGAACATTCTGAAGGTGGGTCTCATGCAAAATTGTACCTTTTAATCACGAGGTATTGATCCTGAAACAATAACATCTGCCTATATTGTCATCTATTAGATATGTACTATTGCCATGTTTATGATTTTATTTCGACATTTAGTTCACAGAAGTATTCAGGGACCCTGTCAAGATAAAGGAAAGAGAAGACCAATAACTGTCTTCCAAGTGGCTTTTTTAAGACAAAAAGTAATCATGTGTTCTCAGTGGCTGAGAGGGACAAGAAATCTTTGAGTTGGGATGAATATTAGGAAAGACTTCCTGTGCAGAAGGAGAAGGGAGTGGCTGAGTGGATAAGCTTGCCTTGTCCCAGAAAGGGTGCATCTCATTCATGGTGGTGTTATTTTCTGTAGGGAAGAGGAGCTAGAACAAGTTAGGTGAACATCTGTTGAGGTGTTTGATTTTCTGGGAAGATCCTCACAGTTCTATGTGACATAATCACAGTATTCTGTTAAGAAAGACTGGGAAAACATCTTATTTCAGGCAGCTGTAGAACAAAATATTTATGAAAAAATAATGTATGTACTCCTGCAGTCCCTTTTAAGCAGAAGTAACAGTGATGCTGAATGCATTTAATTTGGAATTAGAATACTAATTATTAAAAAAGAAGCCTCCTGAATATTGGGATAATGACAGTTCTAGGGGTATATTAATGAATCTGTGTGAAGGAAGACAGGGATGGAAAATGGCTAATCAAAGTACAAACTATTTTAAAGTGATTCCAATTTTATCTCATGACCTTCATGAAAAATATGCAAAATCTGTATCAGTAAATACTCCACTTTTTTTTTGCTTGCTTAGCACTTCTAAAAATATTTTCTTCTATATACTCAGGAAGTAGAGAAAACATTACACTTTGGACTAAATAGGAGTAAAAATATATTTCTTATTACTGCCTGTATTTGCAGAGCTCGGTCAGTGGTTGAAACCAGACAGTTGTTTTCAGGAAAGGTAGATTTGGAGTAACTTTAAAAATCATAGAATGGTTTAGATTGGAAGGAACTTTTAAAGATTGTCTAGTTCCAACCCTCCTGCCATGGTCAGAGACACCTTTCACTAGATCAAGTTGCTCGAAGCCCCATCCAACCTGCTCATGTACCGTTCAGAGGTGATAAAAATGAGAGGGGAAAAAATCCCGACTGTTAGCATTATTTCTGAACATTCCAAGAAAACATTTAGATAAATTAGAAATTTAGTCTTTATGAGTATATGAAGCCCAGAATCATCATCTCCAAGTTGGTGTGATTCAACAAGGCCCCTTCTTGTTGTGAGTCTTGTCTGGGGATGGAATAACAGTGTGTTTAAGAGGTAACCTGTCATTATTTTTCCCCCCAGAATAGGATGTAGTGGTAGTACAATAAAATTAATAATGGTTTGACAGTTTTGCACTCTTTTGTTGTATTCTCATTTATTTCTGTTAGTCACGCAAATGCTCTGATTGACAAGTCTAACTATGGCAGTTTGTGAATCCAAAGAGAAGTAGTGGTCTTCTGGAGCCATGGAGAGTCTTTACCTCTACTGAAAACCATACTTGGAGACTGTGAGATTGGATTATGCTCATAATTAAAGGTTTTGATGTCTTTATGTGATGCATAAAGGAAGACAGGAAGTTAAACTAGTAAGAGTTCACCCTGAAAAACAGGTGTTGGCAACATTGGGGCTTGCATTGCCACCTCCTCATAGACGTACAAAAGCTGTACCCCATGCAAAGCTTTGTATTCTGATTAGCATAACATTTTGTCTCAGATGAAATGATAGAGCTCTCTGTGTGCAGAACTTCCTCACTCATGGGCATTTGTTGTGTGTATCACAGAATTCCATCAGTTCCTGGTCAACACAGGAACAGTAGGAAGTTAAAGAACTCAGCACCTTCATCACCTTACAGAAATTCTCAGTTTCTAATGGAATACTTGGTCTTGTGGGGCTTTTTTGCAAGTGTGGTTTTGTGGTTTTGTTTTAATAGGGGAATCCCTGTTTGTGGTTTGTTTTTTTTTTTTTAGTTTTGCTTTGCTTTTTGAAAATGGTCTTGCTCTTGCTTTGACTGGGTTTGCCTCCATCTGATACTGTTGACATTCAGTGGAGAGCTCCAGAGTGAATTGTGCAGCACAAATAACAGTCAGGAGGTACTTGGCTGTTGAGAGAGGGAAAGGAGGAAATACAACAACAGGGAAACCAGATAATCCCAATTTGCTTTTTTCTGTCATGGAAACAGATAACAGCTACAAAAGGGAAAAAAGGTCTGTTGCATTAGGTTGCCGTGTATGCATTATCCTCCATTCTGTTATGTGGTTATTTTTTAATAAACCTTATTAGGAAACACTTTTCAGAAGGATTTTGATCTGAGATGCTGTTTTGGTTAAAGCTGGAATATTTCCTCAACCTATTTGTTTAAAAAAAAATTCATAGGGATTTTTTTATGAAGTCCGTTATGAAATTCTTGTTCAAGAACAAGAAAGTCTAGTAGCAGTGATAGCACAGTGATACAAATTCACTTTGTAGATCTCTGTTCAACAGTCTGGCTTGAGTTAGACACAGAACGGGTTTGTATACAATTCTTCAATCCAAGAGAGAACTGAGCAGAGTAGAGGCATGAATCTGGATCTCCTTTATAGTCCTACTGTAGTCATACTCTCTCAATTTCCCCACCACCACCCCTCTTGAAGATCTCTTGCTTCAGCGTTAAATGCTCATAATGCTGGGAAAAGGAAGGCTGATTCTAGAAGTGGTGGGAAGATGTTATGTGCTTTTTTTTGGGATCACTGAAATGTTCACACAGTTGTGTGAAATCAAGTGATTCCAACAGGACTTACTAGGTATCAAGTCAAGCTAGATCCCTAGCCACTTAATTATTCTGTATGCCTTCTCACTTTTCCTTCCTATCCTTGCCTAGCTTTTGTTTAGCAAGTTTTGGTTTTGTATAGATATGGAATAAATATATACCTTGCATTTTTATGGACTTTTGTGTATCACCTAGTTGTATATTTTAAGATGACAATGAAAATATGCATGTCTTCAGGCATATTTTTATAGAATCACAATAAAAATAGTACTAAGTACTTATTTCAGAGTTCATCCCTTTAATGTCGAAGCTGGTTTTGCTAAGGCTCACTTCTAAGACACATATTTTATAATTAATTCTGATATAGAACTTTATACTTTTATAACACCTGCTGTCTCTAAGGTCTTTATCTAATTTACAAAAAGTAACAGTTTTAGCCTTATCCCTTTGAGGTAAGTAATAACAAATATTTTCTTGTATAGTTTCCTTTTTTTTTTTTCTCCACTGGAAGGCTGGGAAAAAAGTGTCTCTTTTTCTCAAAGTCTTCACTCTTTTTGATTTCACAGTGCTTTGGTTCCAATGTCTTCCAGGCGCTACACAGCAGGGTGTTGGACTTCAGGGTCCTAAGAAGGAATAGCTTTTTTACCAGAATCCACAGGCATTTATCACTTGAAATCAAACAGAATTTCCATTATCATGTAATAAGAGTTTTCTTTTAGACCGAATGTAGAGGGCAGTATAGCTGAAGCAAACCCTGGAGTTTTAAATTAACATGGGAATCAAAATGTGCAGTAGGTTATTCCCATGGACAAGACAGAATAAACAGTGGATCTGCATACTGGGCCTTATGGAAGAGCCAACGAGAGCAGAGCTTTAACCCCACCTGACTAGCTGGCACATCTGCTGGTTACTCTCCACTCAACATTACACTCTGTTCGTCTTGACTTTCCCACAGAGGGGTTGCTGCTGCCCTGGGAAAGCTCAACGGAAAGTCATCTTGGTTCATATTGTGTTGCTGCTCACAGTCACCCATCTCAAGTGTCCCCAGCCAAGGTCCCTGAGAAGCCCCCAGCATCCATCTCTTTGAATCAATCTGATTTCTAGAATCTCCCCAACTTTCAGGACCTCTCCTCCAGCCAGGGTCTTCACCTACTCTTCTCCAGGCCTCCTTCTTCTTTCTGAGACTATCATCTCCTGTGTTCAGCAACCCTTTTTTTTCTGGCAGCAGTGCTTTTCTTCAAAACCCAAAGGCCTGATTTCCCAGTCTAAGTAGTCTCTGTGCAGAAGCACAACGTGTGATCAGCCTCCTAATTGGTGACTCTGTTTCATGTCTCTTTATTAATAGGAGGATTCAGGATATGCCACTTTTGGTTAGCTCAGGTGTTACTGAAATTTTCTTGTAGCTCATACCAATTGACCAGTTGCAGCTAGTGAGTAGCAGGCTTCTGCTTAAGGACTCATAAGTTTAGTTTTGGACATCCTCCCCCTCACCACTCCCTGCCACACACCCAATTATCATCTGCTTGCTGATGTACACAGTTCAAGCTATTTTTTCACTTACCACACCCATTTACATTGGGTAAACCAGGGAAAATCTAGTATTAGGAGCTTCAGGATCCCCCTTACTATTTTCACCCTAACTATCCTCCTAGCTATAATATTAAACCAAATTGAAGTTGTGTCTGTGGAGACTTGCACCAGGATTTCTTATCTGTAAAAGATCTGTTGTCTCTTCTCTTTCTTTCTTGTCCTCATTTCAGACCTTTAGAGATTGTGACAAAAATTGAGGTTTTCATATTATTCTGGGCTTGTTCCCAGACCAGCCTTCACATCTAGTGCTCCTAACTGCTCTGCACACCTTTTTTTTTTTTTTTTTAATCTCAGCATTTAGCTGTGTTAAAATACTTTTTCTGGTCTGAGAAATGATTGATACTCTTGGGTGAATTTTAATTGCACTGTACAAGGATGGGATCATGTGATTCCCATTAACATTTATGGGAGTCATATAATTAAATCCCTGTGCACCACAATGAAAATTTACCCTTCTATCTCCTTCCCTTTGTTGGGCAGTTGTATGCCATGTAGTTGGAGTTACAACATATTAAAAGAAATGCAGAAATACCACTCTCTTCTTTCTCCCTTTTTTCCCCCCACCCCTCCCTCCTGCTGCCCCCAACATTGCCCCTTTTTAAGGAGAATTCTTGGGAAATTCTTCCTTGTCATCAGTAAATATGCAAGAGTCAGGATGCACGTTAAAGTGTAGAAGGCTGTTTCTTGCAGTTATCTGGTGCTGTCATACTTCCAAGACTTGTAAAACTTGGATATTCTCCCAGCAGCTGCCACATAGCACCATAGATGACAGATTAAACTTAATTTAGCTGCCCTGCATAATGGAAGGAGGTCAAGGTTTTCACTTTATTTTGGTTGTTGGTTTGAAGCCACCCAGCTTGACAGTAGCCAGAATCATTACTATATGATAGATTTGCAATTGCTTGTGAAATGAACCCTATATTCTTAATAGAGTTCCAAGTGGACAGGTGTGCACGAGGCGATTAGCAGTGAAGGAATTACTAGTGCTGTTGCAAAAAAGCCAGAGATGAAAAAAATGCAGTGGGGTTAGACAGACCTCTGACCCAAGGTTGTCTTTGCTTGTGGTCAATGGTGAAAGCAAAATTCTGGTATTGTATAGAAAGTTTTGTTGTCATTGCATACATTACTCTGGTACAGCTGAATTAGATTCTTTTGCTGGTACAATTACAGGCTTTCAGAGACAATCACCTTTTCATTTACGTGTTGCAAAGAGAGTGGGTAAATAGCATTTATTTCCTTCTCATTATAAAAATCAAACTGATCTCAAAGTGATTTCTCTACTTCTTGTTAGCTAATTGCACACCATACTGTGGCAAAAGGAACAGTTTTGTCCACTGAAGGGGGAATATTCCTATTTCTTATGTACATAAACTATTACTCGTTTTCTGATTCAGATAAGCAATGTCATAGCAGTCATCTGCTATTAAATGCTGAGTCATTTGATTGCTGTTTCTGCAGTCCTTTGACTCCAGTGATGCTTCAGCTCTTTGCTTCCTGGTCAAAACAAAGACCTGAATCAGAAGTGGCAGCAGCAAGTTAAATACTGTGAATGCATTTTTAATTTAGAAAACCCCTCACTAAGAACAGATTTTTTCATGTTCCTAGGTCAAAACAAGCTTCAGGAAATTCGGATGCATCTTTTATTTCCACCTGATTGCTCAGGTCTTTTCATATCTTTTCATCTACCTATGTGTGTGTATATGTTTGTGCTTAGACACACACATTCATACATATTTATGTGTATATATTTAGTTTAATACTTTTTATCTCAGCATTTGCTAAAATGTTTGTTGTATAAGTTAGGATCCACGCTAAAAAAATCTGTGCACATTAAAAAAAAAATAAATTTCTAGGGCTGAATTCCAAAAGTGCACCCACAATTGATTTGCTTATGCAGAATCAACATAAGGCAACCTGGATCTTGTTCTCCTGAAAATGAAGGTTATGATACTAACGTTGTAGAGATTTGCCTTTTCTTTGCCAATTAAGACTGGCAGTTTGGTTTCTGTCAACTGCATACATGTTGCATACCTTGATATGACAGTGGAAAAATCTGTGTGGACAAAATGTTCTAAACTTACTATTTTTTTAGGAATCTGACTTAACATTTTGAAGCAATGTAGTGTAAAAGCTAGGCTAATGCTGAAGAAAGCTTTCCTAGAGTGTGATAAAAACTAAATGTAAGTTCTGGAGTGAATACTTAAAAGAAAGCAAGCAGATCTGCTTGCTGATTCCACATAGATTAATGTAAAAGTTGACATAAATAATTTTTATGGTTTGCGTTATTTCATGCAATAACTTTCAAATCCAACAAAAATACTCATTTTCCTGATAAAATATCCCAAAATATCCCAATGTTTGGCTAGTGTTACCCTAGCCAACATTAGTTCTTATAATGATCAGGTATCCATTAAAAGTTCTCCTTCAAGTACACAGGAACTTCATTATCTGTCTTTAATTTCTGGTGATTTTCTGTGTTAAATTGTAATTAATTTTTAAGACTAAGGTTTTTATATTTTAAACAATGAACATTATTTGCTCAAGATTTTGACCAAGTAGTAGGAATCATTCTTCAAATACAGTTACTAAAATATTCTGGTTCTTCAATAGAGGGCTAATACATATTACAGCAATTACTGTTATTTCATACAGAAAGCAAGTCTTTACATATGATCTTCTGATGACAGTTTTATAATGATTTGGTAACTTTTTGGTCTGCAGTGAGCTCTGCAAACGTTTACCCATATGAATTCAACTCTAAATAAACAAGCCTTTACAAGCTTAATAGTGGTCAGTGACTTTTAATCAGTGCTGGTTTAGTCAGTTGAATCACACATACAAATCTTAAATTTTGGTCTTAAATCATAGTAATTAAATAATACTTCCAATATTTATCTTTAATCAGTCTCCTAGTGTATCAAGTGTATATATTGTGTAAACTTCCTTAATGTACATTTTCTTATCTAATATTTCAACTTGAGCTTTTACTGAAAAAAGGAACATCTGTCAAAGCCTGTTTTCAAAAGCCTCAGCCATAAATTTTCAAATCAGCTAATGATTTCATTGCATTTAATAATCCAGTTGGTCACAAAAAATGAATATGCTAATAATTAGTCATTTTATTTGAAACTTGCTCTTTAGCCAGTCTTCATCTTCTACTTCTAATAAATCATAGTTTATTGAACTATGGTCTAGTGAGTTGATGCTCATTAATATAGCACTCAATATTTTCTTTTATTTTGCAGTATTGCTATAAAATGTTTTGATTAAATTTCTGGCTGGAGAAGGCTTTTTCTGTGAAAAGTGATGGATTTTCACACGTCAGGATTTCTTTTGCAGTGTGCTGGAAACTAATACTCTTCTTTTCTTGTAATGGACCAAAATGTGTGTGCTATTAACATAGTGAGCTCAAAAAAATACTTGCAGTTATATCTTCCATTAACACCTTCACTGTACACAGGTCAGCCCTGATTATATTCCTGCTAACGGAGGAAGCCGCTTTTTTGATAATATCTTCACACTCTCATAGTTATCTTTTTTTCCATGTAATAAGGTATTGCGTAGTGTGACTTGGGTTCCCAGAGTCTGGCTGCTGACGGGAATCCGTTCCTGTTTGTGGTGTGTGGAGATGGATGAGATGAAAAATGCCCGGTGGCCCCTAGGGTATGTTCTGTAAACACTTGGACTTGTTAGAGCACACAGACAAGGTGGATGATAGTTTTTGCTGGTTCACTTGTGTGTGAGGATGTCTTCTACAGTGACACTGCCTTTGTTTTCATTGGAAAAAAAAAATAAAAAATAAGAGATTTAAGAATGAGCATAAGCATAAAATGTGATAAAGATGAATTAACGGATTTGCTCCTTGCAATGCTGCCAGGACTCTTCTGCTTATGTTACTGAAATAAATTTATGTTACTAGAGTTTGTGCTAGCACGGAAGGAATGATTAAACTACAAGGGAGTGTATTGAATTCTGTTCTAGCTGAGGTAGCATGAACAGCTTTGTTAACTACAGATACATGTAGCTACTCTGCATTGCAGTGTTGAGGTGCTTGAGCTAAATTAACTGGCTTGTATATCAAAAAAAATCCCACACACCAAAAAAAAAGCACCTCTAAAAATGCCCACACCTGCATGATGAAAGGTAATTTACTCTTCTTCTTGGACAACCTGCTTTACAGCAGGATGAATTTGGCCATGCTGAGCTCTGTGCCAATACCCCCAGTTAGCTTGGTATCCAAGCAGCTTCATTCACAGCTAGCCTGGACGTCTTAAGACCATCCTGCTGGCTGCAGTGGGATTTTCAGATAAAACAGGGGTTATGTGGGAACCAGAAAAGTCCCACTTCAAGTTTCCAAACCCAGGCTAGCTGAGGGCCAGCACTTTCCCCATGTCAGCTTCCACAGAAGTAACTTGGAGACACTGCATAACTCAAAGCAGTTGTCTCTCGTCTCTCCTGATTAAAAAATGTAAAAAGTTATGATGAAGTATATCTTTAACAAAAGAAGTGACTATTACAAGGACTGAGATGTTAAATATATTGTCTGGCAAAGCATCATTTATTTAGTTCAAAAAGCAAGGGAAAAATTAATATTGTGTGCACCAGAAGAGAAAGTGCTTTATTTAATGCTCTGATAACACCCGATGGAATAATCTGCTGGGCCCCAGACTACCAGTTAGCTCACTTTCAATTTGGCCATGGGAAGAAGAGCATCCAAATGAGCCTGGCAAATGCTTTTCACGTTGATTCTGTGCTAGACATTTAGCAATTTAGTGAACACTCAAAATCAGTATTTTTAAAAGAAAAAGATATTCATTGTTTGATTTGTCTGGCAGAGATTTGGGCCTGCACCAGATTTGTGACTCTGCTGGGCATTATGCCTGACTTCTTAAAACAAAACACCCCTCCAGTGCCCAAAAAGCAAAAATACTCCCACAGTGGCCTCTTTCGGTGCCCCAGACCCCGAGTTTCCTCTTTTCTTTCACACGGCAGACTGTAGTTGGATTCACAGTATTAGAAATTCATTCAAAGTTGCTGCAAAACCAGTTGAGGTGGCTTCCTTATGATCTGGGCTGAACTCCTTTTTGGAAGAAGAGATCCACGTGAGAAGAAAAGCTGAAAACTCGTATTGTGTTGGAGTATGGTCGGGAGGAGGGATGAGCTGATGCTTTAAGAGCTTGAAAATCTGTAGGAGCCAACAGAGTACTTCAGGTTAATCTATTTTCAGAGTTTTGTCCACCTTATGTTCTAGAACAGAATGAAGTAAAACAGTGTGGAAGAGGAGGAGATAAAAGCAACTTTAAATGGTTTTATTTTTCTTTTACTGCTAAGGTAACCACTTACGCTCTCTGACTTGATGAAGATAGTAGATAAGAAGCAGTTGGGGTCGACATAGCTTCAAGAAGACCTTTTGACAGGCACTCTCTTTGCATTTACATACACTAAATTTAACAAAAAAAAAAAATCTATCATATACAATGTTGTCTTGGTTAAATTGTTTAAGCAGTCCAAGAAACATTAGTGTGATGTGTCTCTCTTAAATATGACAGATACCGAAGTAAAGACTATTTCACTCCCGCACTAAAGAAAATGAAGGTGATTTGGGGGTTTGTGTAGCTGTCTCCTAACTCTGCCACTGCTTTCTGCCAGGGGAGTAGGCAAGCCATATCTTCTGTGACTTTTATTAGCACAAATGAAGTTAACTGAAAGGTTTGATTTCTGTAAAGCAGTGTGTGCATATTTAGTAACACAAATGATTTAGAGCTATTGTTAAATCCCCTGAAGCATGCAAATTTCTGTTAAGCTTGATTAGTATTTGTTAGTTCCATATGTTCAAAATCTTTCCATTTTAGGCCGTCTGTTGTTCAGCAAGGAATTAATTTCCAATTTAATCTTTCTGTCTACAGTGTGTCCTTTATAGGTACAGTCCTACAACAAGATATTATCGGTGATTGTCAGAGCCAGTAAATTGTACTATGCAAATTAAAATAGAGACTCATTTCAAGATTGTGCACCACAAAGCTAATAGTCTTTACTTCGACAAAAAGCAGCTCTGTGCCATCTATACATATATCTTAAGTAGTATGCCTGTGCTTTCAAAAATTACATCTGGAGGACTTAATTGTCATTTAAGAACTCTCAGTGTCTATGGGCAGCAATTTCTTTCTCTTAGCAGAAAGCTTTTCTTACAGCTCCAGTTATGTGAGATATGAAGCTTAGAAGACTTTTGTTTTGGGTTTTAGCCCTTTAATCCAGTTGCAGACTATATCACCAGAAACAAACTTTAAAGGAGTATAGAAGAAAGCAGAAAATTAAAACCATTTTTTAAAATTTCATCTGTGTGCATACAAACCTAGGTTTGCTATTGCTGAGCATCTGCACTTAGCCACATCTGTTAGCGAAATTAGTGGTGATTTTAAGAATTTGGGTCCTGATGAACAAGGGGCTTTGTGTCTCTGCTTCTCCTTGTGTAGAATCCAGGTCTGTACGTTGCTGGAGAATGCAGCTAATCTAGTATCCAGTCCTATAACCATTTAAAATAAATATGTAGTTCATGAACTTGGGCATTCCATCTGCTAACTAACGGTGATTAGCAGCTTTGGAAAGAAGCTTCTTACCATAAAGTATGAAGAGTTAAAGTTAAGCCCTTTTTATAAATTATTAGCCTGTGCTCTGATAGCAAGGGTTTGTGTCACTTCATTCGGTGCAATAGGATTATCATTTCACTGGCCAACATTGAGAGCAGACCTACTTTGGGTTTTTTTTGCTATAGGCTTAATAAAAACAATGGAGAATAAATTGTGGGATACAGTTCTGTTGTTTGCATTTTTGTCGTAATTAATAACATCGGATGAACTTTTCTGTGTGTTGGACCAATACATTTTTTAATTTTTTTTTTTAACAGAAATTTTCTTATTCAGTCCACAGCTGCAAAATGATTTAACTGAAAGGTCAGAACAGCAACTGCCAGATTTGCATGAACTTATAAATGTCAGAGGTAGGTCCAGTCTGGGTTGCTATTTGAAGTTATTTTGTATGGGATTTTTGGTGTTAAATATCTGCATTTTTCACACACAAGGGGTCTTGGGTTGATTGGTTTCCTTGGTAACAGCTCTTTGCTCTGATTGCATAAGCACACTGGAGTGGTGCAGAACAGATTACTACAGAAACACACTGGAATTAGGCTGATGTAAGGGGATGTTGTTGGAGCTGTTACTGACTTGGTAATTCTGTTATCCTTTATGCTATTCCCATTAATACTGCACTGTAGTGAAATAAAAAGTAGCTTACTTAAGGCTAGTTACATTTCCTCTAACAAATTAGCTGTTGGCTTCTGAAATAAATTTTTTAAATGAAGGAAAGTAACCCAACAAAACTCTGAATGAAATGTACTGTCATGATTGGTACAGAGGAACACTTAATTCCTGGTGAGTTAGCTTGCAAGATAAAAATATTTATACAGCTTAAATTTATGTTAATGGATTGTCTCAGTCATCCTTTCTTCTTAGTCCATGGAAGAGTTCCCTTGGGTATTTTTACCAAATTCTCTATGTCAGTCTGATAATCTTCAAAATATGTGGATTTTAATAGGAATTACATTATTCTGGAGATTATGATTAAGTCTAAAATAGCAGAGACCTATTTCAATCCAATGAGATATAAACAGAGTGGGGGAATTTTTGAAATAGATAAATTTGTAACTAAAGGACACTAAAGGCAAAAAATCAGAAGAAATTGTATGTACATGTTGGAAACTGCTCCATGCCAGGTTGCTCCCCTTGTGCACTGGAGGCTTCTAAGTTTTCTGGAGCCTTGGGAAGCTCTACAGGCACAGGCTCCAGCATCACCCCTGTGCTGAAATGAGAAAAATCTCTGATTGGATCTCTGGCTTTAGAAATTCTTAAGGCTGTGCCTGCATGAGCTAGCCCAGCAATGCAAGAGGAGCCAGTCTCTGGAGTGAAACATCGCTGAAGTCCTCATGTCCACTGCTGCCAGCATTTCTTTTGTTTCTCTTTGGACTAGCTCATTAATGATTCAAGTGGATTAGGTGCATGCTGCAGCATGGTTTGGGGGTTTTCTATGTCCAAAAGAAATCTGGTTGCATGCCCTGAGACCCCTTTATGATCAACAGATAAATGTGTCTCCTTAAAGTAAATGGGAGCAGCTGTGATGTTTGCTCTAGAAACACGCTCCTGATCAAAGCCAAAACCCCAAAGGAAGGACACCTGAAACATCCACCAGAGACCCAGAGATGTAGTCAATTTTATATTCATAGATCAGCTGGTCAAAGGACATCTGAAAGCTGAACTGACCAGAAAGAAAATCTTTGGACAGGGAGAAAGGGAATCCTGTCTAACTGGTAAAAGGAGTGTATACATTTGAACAAAGCAGCAGATCCTTACATTTTTTCCTTACATTATTTTCTTTGCCTCTTTTTGAGTGTGATTAGTATCAGTGAGAGTCACACCTGGGATCTGTGGCTGGTCCCCTTGTTATCCTCATTTGAGTTACAGGACACTATCTTATTCCTCTGTGTAGCCAATTTACCTCATCCGTAGTCTGATAATTACAGCAGGCGCTTGTGTAAAGGCAGCAGAGCTGTCATCTTTTCATTTTCTTGTGACATTGAGAATCTCAGTTCCTTTCAAGTCTTTCGTGCTTTGAGGCCCCTGAAACCTAGCAATGCGTCTGGTCTTTGTTTTGCTTTTGAGGAAATTCCACTCCTCCTAGCCTGTTCCCTTCAGATGATCTCCCCAAGGGGGATATTCTGAGGCATCTCATTATTCTGAGGTGTTTCCACTTAAACAGGTCTTCCTAGCAAGGGATTTTCCCTTATTCTTGGCTAGAGAGAGACATGATATAACCTTGGTCAATTCTGTCTACCCAGAAGTATTCAGTGAAACAGCAATTTCATTACCAGAGACAGGATCTGTAAGCTATACAGAGGCAGCCGTATCTCACCTGTCATCTAGGCGAGCCTGAAAATTAGTAAGGTTAAATACTGGAAATGTTGTTTTGAGTCAAATTCGTAGATTCAGACAAGATATTTTTGATATATAGGATAATGACAGCATAGATCATGACACATGCTAGAAGCTCTCTCAGCGCTTGAGTTTATTCAGAAAGTTTATTTGCAACTTTAAAACATTTCTCCTGAGCCATGCCCTTGTTGCAGATGTGGGAACAAGGTTGTTTTTACTCTGGCTGCGTTTTCTGACCCAGGTTTATGGAATAGCCCATAAACAGCCATACTGGCACAACTCAGCAGATGACAAACTACTGCAAGGGCAAGAACTGAGCTATAGGTAGAGAGAACCCCTTAAAATGCTTTCATGCTGGAAAAAAAAAAAAGCGGAAAAAGCCTATGTTGAAAAGAAATTATGATTTCCATATAAAACCAACATGAAGAAGCAAGGCAAGGGATTAAAACTCTGGCTATCTACATATATATATATATATGTATAAAAGACAAGGCTCCAATAACTGTCTTAGTTTATTAAGACTTAAAAAAACTTCTGTTGTGCAATGACACCAAAAGCCTAAGAACGTTACAGGATATTGTGAATATTTTGAAGGCATATAATACACTTTAAAATAAACAAAAGGTAGTGAACATTAAAAACTAATTAATGTTCAATTCCTTTTCCATACATTTTACACAGTATTTTTCATGCTTTATAAGCGAATTGGAGAGTATCACGAAAGTAAACACTATTAAAAATTAGTTCTTTCACTTAATAATGACTAAAAATTACAGGGCTGCTGCTTTAACTGTTCAAGACAATTTGATTTACATAGGATTTTGTTAGGCAAACTTTTGCTTTGTCACTTAGACATTGTGGAACATTCCTCCCAAGGCTAGTGGAATTAAGATTTGTGATTCCAACTCAGGCTGTGCGGTATTCAGGAGTTAATTATTTTTCCAGAGGTGCTTTCTCTTATGGAGGTTGTAGGCTTAAGACTGCTAAGACTTTGCTCAAAACCAAGTATTGGTTCTCCCCCTCTACCTCAGTGTAGAGTTCATTTTGTTGATTTAGCCTGGACTTCCTTGAGCAGAGACTCTTCCACTGTGTAGCCATAGAGGGACAATCTGGAGAGAGCCTTGGTTGTGGTTGGTATTTCTGGGTGATGATGTGACAGAAATAAATAGTGTCATTGTACAGGAGGACATGAGGAAAGGTAAGGAAAAGTTGACCTTGAAAAGTATTCACAAATGATAAACACTTTTTAGAATTCACAAATGTCGAGCTTACAAATATTATTATTATTATTATTACTTATTATTGTTGTTAAATTCACACCCCATTCAAGCAGTTGTGCACACAGCACCTGAGTCTTTCACTGCTTGGACCCAGGGTACCTTTGCAGCGGGTGACCCCAGTGAACTGACAAAGTCTCAGGGGTCAGATTTTATAAAAATAAATAATTTCATTGAAAGGTACAGCAGCAGTGTCAGCCTGGGCTGGGTGTTTGCAAAGGGGGACCTCGAACATCCTTGGGCAATTATACCCTTGTGATCCATACACCCACCCCTCACACACTGTCCACACGTCTTATAGTCCTATGGTGGTCCAATTTTTGGTCTGGAGTCTTCTAACACCTGATTGGATTCTTGTTTTGTGTCCAGGCAGGCCATTGACTACTCTTGCCTTGTTGATTTGCAGTCTCTGCTGATGGTTGGAGCTTCCTTACCTTCTAGTTTAGGCTTCTTGTGCACCTGTGCTTGCTGGCAGAACACAGGGAACTGAAAAGTCCCAGACTTAGGGCGATCACCACCAAAACATCAGTGTGGTATTAACATTTCTCTTATACTAAAAGACTAAACACAGCACTGTACCAGCTGCTAGAAAAATTACTAAGAAAATTAACTCTATTGCAGCCTAAAGGCTTTAGCAAATCTAGCTACTTATGCGAAGTAAAGCTAAGCAAACAGCATAAATCACACCATATTATAACCCTAAGTAATTTATTCTAATTAAAACTTATTTAAGCTAAACAACTAATATCTCTCAACATTGTGTAAGGTGATGCAGCATATGATGAAAAAATTAATTTGCGGGTAGGTCAAAGCTCAGTTAGAAAATTAATCTTCTTAACTTTTGATGAGTATCAATTTTGTTGGAGAAACCACATGGAAGTTACATTTTACAGCCAGTCCTTTCCATGCCACCCATTCCCGTGTTGGGCTGATCCTCCCACCTAGACCAAAATAAAAATCCAAATCAGCAACAAGTCAGAGGACTTATATCTACTTGAAACTTGTGACCGAGCGAGAGGATTTAGCGTATCTATGCCAGCAGAGGACTGGGAGTCTTGTCTGCCTTTTCTTGCCCTGTCAAGTTGCAGGGTAGACACAGGCACTGAAGCTGGGAGGCTGCAGCTCAGTTGTTTTTCTACGCTGTCCAGGCAGAATAGGACAGGTGAAATGTGTTCTTCTTCTGGATTTCTCCTTTCTTGGTTATCAGATTTTACATCTGAGTTCCCAAGTAAGCACGTAGGGTAGGACTTCATCTCCCTCTGTCCCTCAGGGAGTTTAAGTTGGTTGGAAGACATTGTATATGATTTTCCTGATTACCTTTCATTTTTCTTTGTAACAGTTTTGTAAAAATAAAGATTAGCAATAGGAAGTGAGACTAAAGCTGATGTCGTGCAGAAAGTTACAGATACTCAGTGTTAGGCAGGGATAACCCACAGAAGGAATGGGGTCAATTGCTGCAGTGGTGAACACTGCAAGTTCACTGTGCCTTTCCTTCTGCATGAGTAAACTCTACTGCATAACATACAGCCTCTTCAGAGGCAACACCAAGGCTTCTCTGAAGGATCCTGCAGGGATTAAATAGCCTTTTCAGACATCTTGACATTAGAAAAAACATAAAGGCGTAAAGAATATAAAAGTAAATTGCACATTTTAGCGGTTAGACATACTTAAAGATGGGAAAAAGTTATGTCTGTAGCCGTGAAAGGGACCTGAAGAATTATATGTCAAGTCCCTTCTAAATCCAGCAAGGTCAGCTTTAAGGACTGTATTATTTGTCACAAACTGCTGTAAAAGTGTTATTTATGGATCTGAAATCTGACTTTGTACAATGCTCCTAAATGAAAAATTTCATCAATAGTATCACATTAATTAATACAGCACAACAAAGATATTTGGCTAAATACTATTGTAGCTTAGTGAAAAAATGCAATACCGTCTTTAGTTCATAAACACCATATGCTTCCATTGACAGTTCAACAGGAGTAGGTTTTAACTGTTCAAAATAATACCTTTGCCCTTAAAATGTCTGTCAATCCTTAAAGCTAACTGTTGAAATTAAATAGAATGCTATCTTAGCTTCTGTCACTCGGTGACTTCCAAATCAACTTTGGTCATTTTATAATTAAAAAGGTTTTTTTATGGAATATGTGCAAAGTGCTAAAAGCAGTTGTGCTGTTTAACCGTCTTCAAAGAAACTTCTCATTGTAGGACAATGAATAAAGGACTCTAGAATAAAGATCCTTCATCAAATCTTTGCCATTCTTTTTTAAAATCTATACCAGCATAAGAAAAGATCTGATGACAAAGCAAGGAAAGTTTTGTAATTCTTTTAATGTATACATTACGCATTATCGGTATTTATGCGTTGTTATGGTGGGCTGATGTTGGCTGACTGCCAAGTGCCCACCAACTGCTCTCTCGCTCCCCCTCCTCAGCAGGAGAAGGGGAGAAAATAAGATTAAAAACTTGTGGTTTGAGAAAAAGGCAATTTAATGAAGAGAAGAAAAGGCTATGCATGGAAGCAAAGCAAAGCAAAAAGATTTATTCTTAACTTCCCATCAGCAGGTGATGTCCAGCCACTTCCTGGGAAGCAGGGTCTCGGTGTGTGTAGTGGTTACTTCAGAAGACAAGCGTAATATGGAAGGAATGCCCTTCCTCCTCCTCCCTTCTCTTCGCTCTTACTGCTGAGCACAGCATCATGTGGTGTGGACACCTTGGTCAGTTGGTGTCAGCTGTCCTGGCTATATCCCCTCACAAAGTCTTGCCCACCCCTGGTGTTTTAGTTGGGGGTTGGTTGGAAGGACAGCCTTGATGCTGCTCAGCAGTAGCCAAAACACTGCTGTGTTATCAACATCTCTCTGGCTTCGACTACAAAGCAAAGCCCTGTGAGGGAAGGTGAACTCCATCCCAGTCAGACCCAGTACAGTCATACTGAGCTGGGCTCCAGTTTGCCTGCTGTGGCCAGGCTGGCTCCACAGTGCAAATAAGTGAATTTTGTGGTTAAAGAACTGAGTGGTATTAAAAAAATATAGATTGGTATAAACTCCCATATCTCTTCCTATAAAACCTCCAGACATCCCTTCTGCCCTTATTACTAAAGCAGGGGAAATATCCCCTTTTGTGTGCTTCAATTATCAGATTAGAAGATAAACTGGGTGGCACAGGAGCTGGCTTTTGGTATGTCTGTTCACGCGGTGAGGCACTATAGGGTGCTGCCCCTCATTTAGGGCATCTCAGCCCCACTGTAGTGACATGAGTGTTCACTCATGTAATTAATTATGGTTAAATCATCTTTGACAACTCAGAATGAAGTGGTTGAATAAAAAATTGATTAAGAATGGGGCATTTTTACAGGTTTAAGCTATGTATTGACTTTTTCTTGCCTTTGTGCCTCATGCCATCTGCCCCTCAGCTGCCTTGGCTGAATCATATTGGTTTCTGGAGATTTCACTTAATAAATACAGTCCACTCGCAAATACGGCTTCACAGCTGCAAGAATTTTTTAATTATTTTTTCAGCAATTTTTACATTCAGACTCACATGCAGCATCAAGCCAACTCTTGTAACTACAAAAGGATAGTATTTTGTTTCTAGAAAATAGCACAGATATTTGTATTCACACTTTGCTACATTTGTTGATCTTTACAACTGTATTTTAAAGTCCTTTTTATAATCTTTTATATCAAAGGCCTAGATACCTCAAATTTAAGGCACAATAAACTTTGTTATACCTGCCTGGTGTCAGTAGGGGTCTTTTTTAAAGACTTTAATCCATTAAAAAGAAAGAAACAGCCCTTTTTTTACTAAATATGGAATGAAAGTGATAGCAGCCTCAGGTTAACGTCATGATTTTGTGGGGCTTTTGGTCTAAGAAAATGAGGGGATTCTAAAATATAAGGAGGAGAATTAAGAACACTTGTACATTATTTTTCCCCTTCCCTTTAAAGATATCTCGAAAGTTTTTAAATAAAATTATTTGAGTGGAGTAGGAGGACTTAAAAAAAAATCCAAATTTCAAAGATAGTGTAGTTATAAAACCACATGAGACATTTCAGTGTTGACAGTAATCAGAAAGAATCGTCTTTAATGCCGTTTTCAAAGATATCAGAAAAAAATGCTTTTCTGCGAGGGAAGAATATAATTTGATAAAACATGCTGGTAATATGAATTCTTTCCATGAATGTTGTTACAAGCAGGTTACAATTTGCAACCGAAAATTGGCACCTATCCTCTCTCTGAATTGGCAGGGAGGGGTAAGGACAGCTGAGGCTCTTCACCAAACAGGAGCACAATTGCAGCTCCCAAACTTTTGCAACTCAGTGTAGGGTGCACCAGAGGAGCGATCGTCCACCAAAGATGCATTTGTCCCACATTAGACCAATAATGCAGGTGTATTTCCATGAAGAGAAAATAACTGTGATAGACCTATGAGTTTGGGGAGGTTTTTTTGAATAAAAACCACGTGTAGTTTAGGGATTGTCCACAGAGTGAACTTGTATTACTTGTCATGAACATGAGGTCAAACCTATAATTTTGGCTTGGACAGGAGATACTGGAAAGAACACCTGGGCCCTGTAATTGGAATGTTTTACTATTTCTGTGATACCTTTTCTCCTTTCTTCATTCAGCATGCACATGACTCTCCTCTTCAGAAAGTATGCAGAGGTCAAAAGGGACCTATCTGGTATGTAACAAAAACGTCAAAATTACCAAAAATTCAAGATATGGTGACTATAGAACGTCTCAGGCTCTCCTGTGACATGTAGAAGAAATTAAATTTTATTCTTTAGAAAAACACAGATCTTTCCTGTATAGTTATTGCAGATCCCCAACATCTCTCAAACCTTTCTTGAGGGTACATTTCTGTGAGATTCAGCACTGATGGACTCATTAGAAGTGCTGTGATTAGTTTAAACCCTAAACCTTATTATAATTTTTAAATACCCCCACTGCATTTTTTTTATGTGATTGACAACACCCATTGTATTTTACAGGTTTAGGGGTTTCTGATAAATAGTAGTAACTTTGGGAATCTTAAGTGTATTTTAAAGAATTGACTTGTCAGTTTAAGTAATTTTTTTGGTATTCACCTTAATAAAGAAACTACCAAGGAAGTAAATGGGGCTGTTGGTTCCATGCCATTGCACGAACTTTTAATGGATTGATTAAAAGATATAAGACTAAATGTATCACCAGTATAATGTATAATAGATGCAGCTCTATAGTCTATAGTTTACTCATTTAAACTGACAATAAGGATTATTTCTAGTTCCTTCTCTGAGGACTATTATATTTTTTTCTTTTCCTTTGTCTGGTATAGATGATTAATACATAAAGGATAAAACCCCTTTTTGTTAAAATCTAATATTTTTTAAAACAAAGTGGACTTTGGAAAAATATCAACAGATGCTGTTTGAAAAAGTTATGCTGAGCTTGCAGTTTATTCTTAGTTATGAAATGTCTTTAGTAATTTTTTCAGAAAATCAAATTCTTCGTGTTTTTTTTTTTTCTTCAGGAGCTGGATTTGGGTAGGGAATGGATTTCAGGAAGAAAGGTGTAGAGAGAATGTGAGTACAAATAAATAGGATGCGTTTCTGTACTGTCTGCAGCTCCATTTCTTTATGTGTTGTTTCCCAGTTAACTTTGCCCAGTTAAACTTTATTTTATTCTTAAATAGCTGTTCACTGTCCCTTAAATGAAGCAGACATGAAAATTTTGCTTATTAGGTCTAGCACAATTTCTTCTTAAATTTGCATGTTAAATAATGCCACAGAAAACATGTCAACATTTCCTAGTTAGCAGCAAAGGATGATCAATGGTTCTATGATAATTAGTATAGCTGACAGTCAATCAAAGTGATGAAAATAAAAAGCTCTGATCAAAAGACCTTTTCTTCTATGCATTGTAAATTAGCATAAACATTTTCATCCCTTCATAACGCCAGTAAAATGGCAAATATTGCCTTGGCATAAAAAGAATTCTTATATGGGTTAAAGGGCAATGGAATTTAATCCACTGCAATATTAATCTCTTTCTTTTTGATTCCTTTCATTTAGATAAAACAATTTAAAAACAACAGCAACAACTTTTTCTTTTTTTTTTTTTTGGGGGGGGGGTGGCGTGTTGCACTGCTTGTTTTTAATGGCTGGGATTGGCAGAAGAAGGTGTATAAACCAACCAAAATTAGTGAGGTCTGAGGATCTGAATAACTCTGCCAAGACAAGAAATAGGTTAACCCAAATTTGCAATGGTATCAAGGAAGAAACCAGCTCTAACACCCCACAATCCAATGTGGTAACCTTCAGTTCCTGAAAAACTTGCTTCTCCCTTCTGTCCCCTGATCTCTGGGAAGCTGTGGGAGCAGAGCTTTGACAGATCCCATGGGCAACACATTTTTACCTTGTCACCATCTCTGTTTTTGGTGTAGAACCTGTGACTTCTATTTATTTAACTTCACTGCTATTAGTGGGATGACTCATGATATTTCTAAGCGCTCACATGATTGAGCCCTACCATCTAACAGTAGCTTTATTCTGTATAACCATAATCAAGAAAAATATTGAAGACAAACCTTGTTATAAGATTCACCTTAGCATAAATCTTGCTTTTAAGAGTCAGGGGACGGATCTTTTTATCAACAGTTCTCATTTAAAACATTTATCTCTCACAGGATTGGAGTTAGCCACTCAAGAGTTAAGAACATAGGGAAAGCACTCCAGTCTACAGATAAAGGATTGCAATGCACAGATATATATTCACACAAGTGTTTCAAGAATAATCCCCTCTTTTGCTTAACAAAGTATCTGTTTCCCTTTCACCACAAGTATTGTTATTGATCACTTATCACATGAACTACTAAACATTGACATAGCTTCACCTTTCTAGCTTCCAACTCTTGTAGCCATTACATGTTGTGGTTTGTTTGATTTCTAATAAAAGAACCTATGCTCCACAGTTGCAATTTGATACTTGAAAGTTGGCCTTAACAATATAAGGCTCCAGTTATGACTGAAGTTAGACGAGAAAACAGGGCCATGCCCCGGAAAATTGCTGTTCACTGATCACATGCATTGCGTTCACTGACCAGAAGTATTTTCACTTGCGGGGGGGTGAAGAGGTGGAGCTGCACAAGCAATAATAATTTTTGAAAAATTAATATTTTTTCTTTTAAATTGGAAGTAATGTGATCGGGTATGGTCAGGTTTTGTTCTAATTTGTTTACTTCTTTTTGTTTATGATAAATTTCCCATGATTGTTTTTGTGCTTGGAAACAGGTGTGTAACTGAGTAGATAGTGAACAAGGGGCATTCAGGTAAGCTAGAAAAATATATGAAGCAAGTTTTTTTTTTCTTTTTATTGAATATACTGCATGCTTTGAAATCTTATGCCAATGAATGTATGGTCAGTGCAGATCTTACAAGTTCTATAATTCTATGTGTCATTGTAGTCAGTTGGCTTCATGCCTGAGAAATGTGAAAATGGTTTACAAAGCAGACCAGAAACCATTTCATCCTCTGAACATGATTTCAGAAGTGTAATTTACCAGCAATTAAAAGCCCCCCAAAATGTAAACTGAATTACTCTTCTCTTGGGAATCCTACCACCATTTAATTTGTGTTTGTTTTATCCTTTGGCATTTTATCTTCTAATAAGCCTTCAAGGGAGAATGGTGTATTAGCTTTCTATTTAAAGGACAGGACAAATAGATGCAGGGTAAGTACACTCTAATGGCCAAAATTATTCAAGATTTTTGGCTTCAGTGGTATGCAAATAAATGTCTGCCTTGACTGGGTTGGAAAGGTTTGTTTGTTTCGCAAAAGCATTTGCAAGAGATTTATTTACAGGTAATAATATTTATTTACTATCTCTTCTCCATTTGAGTAGAAACAAATTTCCTTAGGTTATTTATTTGTGGAACACCAGCTGTGTCACCGTATTTCTGATTCAACATTCACTATTTCTGTACACCCATACCTTAATTATTTCTCTGATGGAGAAGCTGACATTACATTTATATCCTTCTAGTTCATTTATCAGCTCTCCCATGAGTGACCCACAGTTTATTGACTTGGCCAGCTGATGGTGAAGATGAATAACCAGAATACTACCAAAAAGAACCACTAAAAACGAGATAAAACCAGAATGGTCTTTCTAAGATTCTCTTACCATTTTCTGAATGAACACATCTCTAAATTGTC
This sequence comes from Scolopax mira, assembly GCA_004320125.1. Lineage (NCBI taxonomy): Eukaryota > Metazoa > Chordata > Aves > Charadriiformes > Scolopacidae > Scolopax > Scolopax mira. The sequence continues at coordinate 62,230 of BJBW01007666.1, forward strand.
TTTTCCTTCTTCTAGCTCAATTTCTGATTATAAAATTAGAGAAAAATGTTTTCAGAAAGGTTGTTATTATCATTTTATATGCATTTTTTTTTCACCAAGACACTTCACTGTATGTAGAAATACACTAGAGGAGCACAGCCTTAACTTGAAAGGGTTTGCAGTGTGGTTAGTTTAGAAGTCTTTGCACTTTCTTGTACATTCTTTATGCTTTTGTTTATTTCAGGTCTGCTCTTTATACCTCAAATTCCCAGAGAATATTCTGCTATCTTGTGTTATAAACTGTCTTCTCTTGAAGATTGCAAATAACTCATTAAAGCCCCAACCTACAAATATTTAGTTGGTACCCACCTCTGAGCTCCTCTGTTTGTCTCCCAATAGTAGAATTTCCATAAATGTGTGCTCAGTTGGGGTTTCCAGCTTGAACTCCTTTCAACACACACCATGGTGATGGAGTTTGACTTAGAGTCCTGTTGGTTAAGTCTAGCTGGTGGTCTAGAGTATGGAGTGTTTCTTGACCCCAAATATGTGTTGAATGAAGGAGGTTGCTGGTGGCTTGGTGCTCTGTAAAAGTACATACTTTTACTTGAGAGTATAAAGTGCCATAAATTTCTTCTGCTTTTGCCATATGTCATGTAAGAGCCCTTCCAGAATGGTTCTTGCACAGCCACGTGATATTCAGAACTGTATGGGCCAGGCTCAGCTTACACCTCCTGTCCAGATGAAGAGACCAAAGCTTCCACTTCACCAACATCCAGGAGTTTGCCCTGGTCGTGTGAATGGGAGTAGACTCGCACTGATCTCCTGGCTAAGTTTGAGCTTGAGCTTTTGCTTGGGTTGTGGTCAAAATACAGCTAGAGTTAATTCTGTGTCTGTTAGGAAATTTACAGAAAATAGTGGCTATTTATTCACTTGTTCATTATGCTTACCTTGTAAGGGACTAATATGGAAATTTAGGGGCTGGAATGACAAAAAATCTGGCCATAGAGAACAGCAGTTGGGCTTTGGGTGCATTTGCCCCAAGTGACCCTGATATTGGTTAATGTATTTTTCTCTAAAGAGGGACAGAACTAATTGCTGAGACCTTTGTGTCCTAGGGGATGTGTCATGGCTAGAGAAAAATAGTCTGCACAGCCATTACCTTCTCATAGTTATTTCTTGCCAGACCCTCAAGGATAAGCTGTCAGTGCCTGTATACAACACATTATGTAAGATCATAATTTTCCACTCCATATAAGATGTTACTCTGAAAGCTATACTCTGATATTAAATAAAAATACTTTGTACTAGATTAAGTCTTTCATCCAAAGACATAAAAGTGCTCTCCAGTGTTATTATTTGTGTTTAAAAGCAGATTAAAACGAGCCATGCAAGGGTGAGGGGATTTGCCCAAAGTTACAGGGAGTCAGCGGTGGTTATCCCAGTCTGAGCCCCCCCCCGCTAAAGTATAAGCAAAAATGTTGAGTGTTTCAGTCAGGCAGGTCAATGCAGACCAAAGCCTCCCTACTTGTGTGTAGCACTAATACGGCAGGAAGATTCAGGGAGACCTTACATGTCATTAGCCAGATCAGATTGCAAGACAGGGCTTTAATAAGCGACTGTGATGTAAATCCAGTAGACAAGTTCAAAGTCTTCTCTTTGGACATAAGTATAGCTAGGCTTTACAGAATACAAAGTGCTACTGGATGTGGAGCCAGGCAAATTTTTTCTCAGTGGGTGATTAGCTAAAAGCTGCAGATTGGAGCTAGGTGAAACGCTTTGCTAATCCAGGCTGAAAGGTTTTGTGCAATTCACAGTAAATTCTTCTATTTTGAGTGATACTGTCCTTCCCTCAAACACTCTTCTGAGGTTTATACTGGGTTTTTCATTCTCACCAAACCCCAATGAAAGACCTATTATTCTTAGTATAGCAGCTTAATAAAAAAAGACAACAGCATTTTTACTTGGAAGTGACAAAAAATAAATCGTAGTATGTTTTGACAGAAAGCTAGTATTACTATGTGCATGGGCTGTACGTTATATAAATAGGTTTACAATGCTTAGATGTATACTTTGTGCCCCTCATCTCTGTAGTGTTGCTAACGTGATGCAATAATATCTGTGTAAGCAAAGATAAAGAATTCTTGTGGGCACTGGATATCAGTTTGGAAGATTATAATCGCCAAGAGCTTTCCGTGCTCTTTTTCCTTCCCAGTGTATCTCACCCTCCCATTTCCACTTACTGCATGAAGCTGAGCAGAGCTGACCCTAAACCCCCTTCCCTGCTCTTCTTTTACTGGCAAGGAGCCCACCCGCAATGAGAGCTGGCAGAACTGGAGTAATCCTATGCTGTGACCTTCCATCTTCCCCTAGGTTTCAGGAATCAGGGCTAGGAGGGAGACCTCAGGCTGGCAAGGGCATGCTTCTGACTCTGCCGCATCACCTCTCCCTGGAGGGGCATCCTGCTCAGGAGGCAGCTGTCCTCCTCTTACCACATATAGTTGAGTCCATGTGCATTAGTTGACCTACCTGAAGAGCTGTCTTGACTCTTTACAGTCACTTTCTGGGTTTGAGAAATGTATGTCACACAGCATGCTAATCTACCGTATTAATGTGAGTGATAAATTATGGTTTCAGTCTCACTCTACAGGCTGGAAAAAGACCTTTCTCGTACACTAGGTGCATTCCTCTACACCTAGCCTTTCAGAGAAGCTCCATTTACAAGGTATTTGTAACTCTGAATTTTTTAAGGCAGTAAAATTCTAAGCAAGACCTCTGCAAAGCTTTTTCACCAGCATCACAAATATCCTAATTTTCAAGATAACCCATCAATTTTATTATAAGGGAGTAATCTTAGTACCAGAATAGATACAAAATGCATAGAGGTGCTTCTGTAGAACATTAAAGAGTGGCTTCTGACATCCACACAGATATTTTCTACAACATAGTACCTTTACAGATGGTAATTACCAAGGCTAGATCAACAGAGGTACTTGAATGCTTGTTAGTGCTTTTAGAAACTTTAATTGCAGCATTTAGATGCTGTTGAGATCAGTTAAAACTTACTTGAGCTTCTGCCTAACTTACATCAGGTAACCAATACATTTGGCATTGTATTGGTTATACATACCAATGTATATCGGCAGTACATACCAATGGCATTCCTGCCATTGAGTCCAACTGTGCTCCTGCCTAAGATACTGGCTTTGACTTGTCTGACATTTTGGAAGATTGTCGGCTTTTCATCGTACAAAAGAGGTGTTGAGAGGTAATATTTGTGCTGTAGAACCTGACTGGTATGGAAATAAATACCCGCAGTTTGTTTGCAGCTATAGTTATACCTAGGACCAGAGAGAGAAAACTTTTTAAAACCATGTGATGATATTGCTTAGTAGTAACTAGATTTAGTTACTTTTTAATATTCTCACTCCCTTGGGCTAGCAAGCCATATAGAAAGTAGTCACAAATCTTGACAAAAAGCACAACTGCATGAACCTAGCAAAACCTGTGCTTGCTATTACGCTGGTCACGTCCTCCCTGTTATTAACCCTGATGGTCTAACACATGCTGTGACAACATATATTGAGCAGGCATGATTTGTAGGTTGTTGGGTTTTTTTAAACATGGTGCAAGGCAAGATGGAAGACAAGTTACTCTTAAAATTAATAGAACTTGAAGCAAGCAGTAATATCTGTATTATTCTATGTAACACTGTACCTATGATGCAGTCCTTTAACAAAGAGTTTGCCATATAGAAGCCCAATCCTGAAAACTCTAGTGGGGAAGATGGTTAATGGTGGTTATACATTTTAGGGATGGGTTGTACATAGCGCTGTGGATGGTAGTATATCAGATATCATGCATTTCATTTCTACATTTTCTTACTAGTAAGAAAGGACAGTGATTTATTGCATATTGATGTAATGAGGTTTTGCAAGTCAATAGTTACTACTATACACTGCAATGCATTAGCAGTATATATAGGAATAAACCGTGAAGCATTCCTTGCATTACAGATGTGAATGCCTTTAACGTTCCTCTATTAGAAGTTACCTAAGTATCCTCCAAAAATCTAATCCCTGAAGGTGAGGTGAAAAAAGCTTTTCTGTTAGACGTCACTCAGCTGGAGCTGCAGAATGAAGGGTGACAGCATCATGTGAGAACTATTCACCCGAACCGTCATCTTACATTTCCAGGAGGAAAAAGATTTAAACATTCAGTTTATATATGCGATTGTTTCCTTATCTTTTTTTCTCTTCTCTCTTGACCCTTCTGGAATATATTTTCTCCACTGTTTCTTTAGGGCAAAACCTTAGCACCCTGTAGGTATTCTGTCGGACGCTCTGGATGCACTGGTGACCCAGCCAAGGGGACCATGGAATGTGTGACAAGATAAAAAGTCTGAATCCCTGCTAAATAACAGCCACTCTCCACGAGTGCAGTGCCAGTAACTGAAACAGAATTACTGCAGGTCTGTACGCAAATTTTGTGTCGGGAAGAAAATTGATCTGAAAACTACCCGTGCCAGCTTACCTATTAGAATAAAACAAATGATATTAAATCTGCTGGCGTGTGTCTTACATCCTGCTCCTCTCTCTCTCTCTTTAGCCTGCGGAGAGAGCTGCAATTCAGATTGCAGAGAGAATGCAAATTCAAAATCTGCTGGAGTCATAGCTTTGAGTATTTATTCCCACAAAGCACATTCACCTGGCTGCTGGTGGTGCTGATGCCCCTCTTTTGGCATTCAATAGTTCTTTATTTGGAGCAGGAGCACATACTTCTTTTGATAGCATGAACTGGGGAGTGCGTCCAGAAAAAGTGGCTGTTACCCCTTTCCTATCGGTGCCACCCTCTCCATTCTGTACAGCTCTCTACATCTGTTTTATTAGTGAAGTAGTCATTCTATACCAAGGTTAAATACCTGGGATGCTCTATGTAGCCACTCTGGTAGCATTCAGTTGTGACAAACATTGTGATACGGCTGCTGTGAACCCCTCCTCACCATGCAGACCACACAGGGTGTGACATGGGGCTGATTTAGTGGGTTTTTATCAAGAATGTTTAAAAAAATGTCTTTTAGCACCCACTTATCAAGTTCTGCACAATTAAAAAAAAAGAAATATACTTGCCAGCAGCCTATATTACAAAGAAAAATGGTAATAGCATTCAATCTGTGTAATAGCTGGTAAAATGAAAGCTGCAGATTACATTTTAGTCACTGGGGGTTTCTAAATTAACTGCTTTGACCAAACTAGGAAATTCTGAGTTAAGTCTGAAAATCTATTCTAAGAGACAGATCTTATCCCTGACCATTTACAGAGAGCAAAACTGCAAAGTAAGATTGATCTACAAAGCCTTTCAGTTTAATCTTGGAGCCTTTCTTTTCCTTTGGGTATGTTGTTTGCTTTTCTTTAAAACAACATCCGGGACTATTAATGTGCAAGTTATGTCCATCGATACGCCAATTTGAGTTAATAAACACATCAGGAAGTATAGGCTGAGAATTAAGGTAGGACAGTTTGTTACTTATTAGTGTAATTGCCTTGTGGAGCAGACACTAGCTAATTCCACTCCATTACTGGTGGTTTTCTGTTGCCTTCCTGCAACTCTGTGGATGTTTAGGAAGGAGAGGCAAGTTGTTCTGCAGGTTAGTTGAAAATAATTTAGAGAGCTTACCAAAAATCTCCACATTCCCCGGGAACAAATGTGGTGCCAATATAAGCACAAGTGCTTAGTGTGGTATTAATATACTATGAGGAAGGCATAGTTACCCTCATTAACTTTGCACTGGTGAAACACTTTTGCTTGTATTGTGCTGCATATTCAGTTGTGTGTCACAGAGGCAAACAGAATCAATATTAGAAACAACAATTAGTTACAACCAGCAGTTGTAACCATTTTCTTTTATATATATGATGTATATTTGGCTGCTGGAGAGAAAAGAGAAGAAAAAGAGAAGGGAGAATCTAATTTCTGACTTCAGCTACCTCATGGTAGACGACAGACTTGGAGATGTGCAGTGAGAGAATGACAAACAACAGACACAAGTCACAACCAGGCATAAGGAACACGTTTTTCAGCATAAGGGCAGGTTATACAGAAAGCTTGTGGGGTCTCCATTCTTGCAGACATTCAAAATGTGACTGGCCAAGGCCCTGAGCCAACCTAATGTAACTTCAAAGTTGGCCTCATGTAGAACCAGATGACCTCAGCTAGGCCTTTGTTACTGATGTTATTCTGTGGTTCCATGATTTTGATTTTTTTTCTTAAATGGATTTCTGAATTTGAGCAGATGGCTCCATTTATCTCTCATTCAATGTGCAAGACCTGTATGTGGAAATGTGCACCAGGCTGCACATGCATGGTTCACATGTGCAAGGACACTTGATGGAGAAGGGCCATGGTAGGCTGTAGCAAAGGAAAACCTGGATTCTCCTGGGATTTCTTTGAACACAAAGTCCTGCCAGTTTGCACTGTGCTGGACTTCAGCACATTGTCACATGTTGCCCCCAAAACATGGCAGGACCTACCTGTCAGGCACATGCAACTCTGGAGAACATTGATTATGGAGCATGAAATGCTCTGGAGGGTTGTGTCTAGCATAGAGGGTCCTTTGATGAGCCAGGGGAGAAATAGATACTAGTACCAGGTAGTAGGCTTAAGTCCTGGAGTCAGACTGAGGCAGATGCTCCCCTTGATGTCTAGCACCATACTTGGAAACAGGAGACTGAGCAGGGAGGCCTGAGCCTCATGCTGAATGCAGATTGCGTAAGACTTGGCAGGTTTGCTCTGTCTGTTTCACATGGAAATGTACTACTTTCTGTTGATTCCAAGTATTTAGTTCAGTCACCAAGTTCATTCTGGAGCAGCTCCACAGTCTCTTTCAATGAAGTGACAAGCTGCAGAGGACGTGCTCACTTCACTTACCCTGGTTAAGACATTTAGACAAACTCTGCAGTCATGGAAAAGGCAAAGTTTGCAGAGAAGTTCATCTTCATTAGGCACAGAAGTGACCATTTTTCCAGGAGAATTTATGTTGCCGTTTGGTGTCCGTCATGGATTTCTTTTCTCCTAAAGTCTCCTCTCATTGTAACATCACCTCATCCTCTCTGAAGAGTTAGCTCCAAATATTCTTATGTTTCACCAGCAATTTTGGAGATGGAGAGGTTCCACATAGGTATACTGTATTTCTATACTCACATAACTCCAACTGATACATTTTCTAATGCCTGTGGAGTTCATTCAGAGTAGCAATTGCACATCCAAGAACAGAGTGTCCCTTTGTTTTTTTGAAGTCAGAGATAGTGGCAATCTAATCTCAGAATGTATTGGTACAGAATTCGGGTATTAGCCGTGTCACTGTGTTGTAGCTTCTGTGTTGTGTTTTAGAAATAAATTCAATGATCCAACATGATACCTGAACCTGAAAAAAAAAATATAATAGCCTCCAGATTAGATAAGTACTTTCAAAAAGGATTTAACATCTGTTTGACAGAGAGAATGCTATAGTTTTACAAATCCATGTGCAATTCTCCTCTGTGAAGGCAATCCACTGTTACCAACCTTTTAAAAATTGTGATCGTGTTTTCTAATAATCATACTGTTACTATATTTTTAGCAGTCTTATCTATGTCTGAGTACAGATAACCTGAAAACACGCACAAGTCTTTGTTAGCTCCTTGCCTATAGATTATATGCTTTTTCAGGTTTTTAGTCAGCTGTTCAGATGGCAGTCGGTCAGCATCAAAGAATAAACGTAAATGTTTTGCTATAATGTACTGTAGTTCCCTTGCACTAAAAAAAAATCTCCTCACTTTGTCCTTCAAATATAAGGAAAATTTTGTCTTAATTTGCCTGTCAGACTGTTATTTCATTATACATCTAAACCAGATATGAGAATCATACATTTTGTTGGTTTTAGTTAAAACAATATCTTTTTTCACGGGATCCTTTGTTCTACATTAGATTGTAAACCCCTTGGGGTGGGAACTGTCTTTAAAGTCACAAAAAAGCTCTAATGGGAATTTGGGGTACTATTTAAAATAGTGATGTGATTAAATAATGTCTTTATTGTTTAAATGAGGCTCGCACTGGTGATGTTGGCTTTTTTTCTGCTTTTTTAAATTATCTTTTCTTCATCAGTCTGCTCTGTGAGTGTATTCAGAATTAAATTGCAGATCCTTCCCTTTAATAACAAGAGCCATTCTTTTGGAAACCTTTCACCCTTTCAGTGATGCTGATAGTGATGATCCTTGCAAGATAACAAGAACATTGGTCTGTCTTGTGTCACCAGCAAAGTTATTTAATGAAGTTGTGAATGTCAAAGTCTTGCTGATAAATGATCATGAGGAACACAGCTTGCTTTTCAAATTGCAGGGTTTATTTGCAGGACTAACAATAAAATCTGTCTCTCTGACTATGATATTCTTCATCTGTGATCACTGAAAAACAACAAACATGGGCAAGAGGTGTTTTTTGAAATATTATAGGATTCTAAGTATGAGAGATGTGCTTGAGTTCATTCTGTCACTCCATCAGTTGACAGAATACTGTACATTTCCAATGTGGGTCTGCATGGCTTACTAAAAACAAACCATGGTAAAAAATTCTTAGATTTTTATTGCTCAATTTTGAAATTAATATCTTTGCTGCTAAAAGATTAGACATTGTTGTTCCCACTGTTGTCCAAGTAAAACACTGCATGTTTTTAGGCAGAAATCTGTCAGGGCATTCATTGCTCCTTCAGCAGGTATAAGATTTCTGCTAGGAATGAGCAAAAAGAGTACAATTTGGACATTGCTATTTGGATAGCATCTTTAATATTGAACTCCCTGTCATTTAAAAAGAGCATTCTTAATCACCTCTCTTTCTCTCTTTCTTTCCCTCTAGTGTATCTTGCCAGAGAAACCAAAGCAATAACTTTCTCCTGTGCTTC
>BJBW01007667.1:0-63903 GCA_004320125.1 Scolopax mira
TTTTTTTTTTTTGGTCATTCTTTTCCTTCCTTGTTGTAATTCTTTCTGAATAAAGAGAAACATGGCTGACACCAGACAACAGTTGAGGAAAATTTTCCTTGTGTTTTGGTTTTACCATTACCTATGATTGTGTTTACTCTTCTAAAGTATTTAATCTATTTCTTTTTAAGATGTTTATTTCATATTTAAACTGAGTCATTCTTAACTCTTGATATAAGGAATGTTTGGGGTTTTTGTGTCTGTAAATAAGGTGAACAAATAATAAAACAGCCTTGCTGATAGATATGTGATCATGTGATCTAACTTTAATCTAAATTAGTTAATATATCAGTTAGAAATAAGCATATTTACTCTCAGTTAATGCTGCTGCAATCATAATGCAATCTAAGTCATTAACAGCATGCAGCTGGAAGACTAATGTATTTCTGGACAAAACCCATGACACTAATGTGCTCTTATAGCTGATATATTAAAAAAAATAATTAAAAAAATCAACAGACATTTGAAAAATAGACCCCATTCTTCAAGAGCTTTGAAAATCCAAAGTGAGGCAAACTTTACAAACTTTTTTCTTCTGATCAATAAAGTGGATGTAGAAAAGGCACTCCAGAAAGTCAACACCTGAAGTAATCCATTAGTCTCCTCTAGGTGAAGGGGAAACATAAGCAGTTGTGCCACTTCTCTGCTAAACCTTCTGCCTCCACTGGTCACTGAGTCCTAGAGGCAGCATTATTTGTTCCCCAGTCCGTGTTAAGAAATATTAATTTTTCCTATAACCATGATAATATAAATCTATGCTGGCCACAGGCCATGGTTTCAGACCATTGTTTAGATTGCTGTCTCCAAATGGGTGTTGGGGCAGTAACCTCGTACAGTGCTAGCCCTTGGTCTACAACAACTAGCCTTGTAGAGGTTCTGACTAACAGTTGTTCAGGATTACTACCCTTTGGATCCAGGAAGAATCACTTTCATGGTAACAGCAGAGCACATAAACTGCAATTGAACCTTGCAGAAGGTAACCTGTGGTTATTTTATGGTTCTGTCTCCCTAGACGAAACCTTCTGCGTAAGGAACCAGGATGTGTTAATAGACTTAGGTGTTTACTGGAAAAACAGAGACATCTGCCTATTGATAGGGCAAGGCCTTTGCCAGTGCTATTCAAATGGACAAATCCTGCAATGAATTTACAATGTTTGCTTAGAATGAAAAAGGTTTCTGGACAGGCCCATCCTGAAGCAAAGTCTGTTCAGGTAAACGAAAGTAATGTCAAGATGGGTCAAGATTTTTCATGTCTTGCTGTTACCCACAAGCTTACAAGAAGAAAACCAAACAACTAACAGTCTTGCAGACTTCTATGCTTATAATTCATAGCTAAAAATTGGTCTATAGCATGTTGTAGGTGTTGCTGGAAATACCTGTGTTCAATCACACTAGCCAACAGAGACCCACGACCATCTGCTACCTGTTGCAAGCTTAACAACATCATGAAGATCTTAATTTGGCTCATATATCTCTAACTTTTTCTCCGTATTAGACAGGAGTTCCTGTCCTCTCACAGCTTCAGGTCTCTGGCCCACAACTACCCAGTTTGCCACTATGCCCAAAAAGTACTAAGTGGCTTAAGGAATGACACCTGCCCTTCAGTATGAACAGACCACATGCAACCTTCTACCGCCCGTGTCAGCGGTGAAATTACCATTAATTAATTTCAACAGGAGGGACTGAATGCTCTGCAACCCAGCTCAGGAGATGCTGCTTTCCCGACCGATTGTTTAAGGAGCTTCCAGCCAGAAGGCCAGCAGCAGCACTCCTTTCCCTGGGTACTGGGGTGGAACAGTCACACCTTTTGTTATGACTGTAACAGAGCTTGAATTACCAGGGTTTAGTTTAGCACAGAAGTCCTGAAAACTGTTCTTGGAATAGGTTAAATTAGGTTAATCACAAGCACCAGTGATTTTGCATTGTTCTGTGAAGAAGGAAAACTGTTGGCTTTCAGTGACAATTTCCTTGTTAATTAATCAAAATCTAGACATGCTGAATTGTGTATCACCACTGACCACCAGCATCAAAGCAGCTGCTGAAAGTACTAAGCAATTCATTCACTGCCACAGGATAGCTGGCCTGATAAATCCCAAAACAGAAGATAGTGTTTCTTACCTGTCGAAAGGCTCACCGCCAGGCTGAGCAGCACAATGAGGAGTACGTGGCGTCTCATTGCTGCTTCTGTTGCTGCTGCCACTTGCCGCTAAACCTAAGAGATAGTGCTTTTCTCTTCTGTCGTCAGCTCATTTAAGGTCCCAGCCACAGGTAGAGAGTTCAGCCCCGAGCTGACGTCATGGTGGCAAGCAGCAAATGATAGATCCAAGCTGTGTTCTTCTGCCTCCTCAGGCTGAAAGGAGATTTCTGGACCTGCAATGCTCTTCCTCGAAGTCATAAATTCTTAAGACCTGTTCACACAAGGAAGTTACAGCTAAATAAACTATTGTGAGAACTGACAGCATGACAGCTATTCCCAGCCAGCTCTCCATAATGACACCTTCAATGCAAATTAGATGGAGGGTGCTTTATAACCTGTTCTTAAAGTGCAAGAAGCTATCCCATCCCAAGGCATGCTAATTACGCGCTTTGAGCAGAGTACCTGGGGTCCAAAAGCTCACTTCCTTTGAATAAATTAACAGTATAAACTCTATGCCTCAGACCTCAACTGTCCTTTCCTTTAAGCAACATTTTATGCCACAGCACTTCTTACTGCTCAACAGGATAAAAAGCAACAGAAAACACAACTTCGACATCAAGGAAACAGGACTGGCCTCAGCCCTTCTGGCAGTGATTATGGCTCTCTGGTTTGGTGCCATCTTATGTGTGTTATGGGCTCACTACAGCAATGTGGCCAGAGAAGGGGGATCAGGCAGGGCAGCTGGAAGGTGTTTGACAGGGAGTGGTAGTCCTCCTTTCTTGAGACAAAGTGTGTTTGTGCCAGGGAGACACTTGTAAGAGTGAAAGATCAGGCTGAAGCAGGGAGTTTGCAGCAGATCTAGAAATGAGAATTAGCCCAAAAGGCTATGACACAGGGAAAATAGGTGGGAGACAGAGACTTTTTGAAGCCTCTGAAAATCGCTAGATAGAGATCAAGAAGGGAAAAAAAGTCCCTGCAAGCAGGATCTGGTTTTTGCAAACCGTCTTACTTTTAGCTGCCTCATCAGCCCAAGTTCTCTAGCTCAGCAGTGTGTTTATTCTGCTTTGAGCTCCAGTAAAATCCACTGCTTGAAACCATTAGAAATCAGATGGCCCACAGTGGTTTCTACTTCCTCTTTTGCAGGCAAAAGTGTCTCTCACTTTGAAGGTCTGAGTGCCCCTAGATCCTGCCACAACTGCCAGTAAAGTATTTCAGTGAAATAAATACAGGTTATCCTGTCGTTATCAGACATGGAAAAGAAGGATGACATGTATCCTCTGCAAAACCACCTGTAAAGTCTATGAAGGCTGTGGAGCTGATCTCCTCTGGCAAACTCCACTCCAGGAACACTGGCAGGTTATGATCATGTTTCTGAATTAGAAGTGACAGCTCTGTGTGTTAAATGCCTCTCCTCTTCATTCACCTGCCTTTGCTCTGTCTGCTGTTTTAAGAACAAGACATGCAGTGTCATGCACTAATCTCAGATATTCAGAGAATGGCTCTCCTTGTATGTAGGAGGGTGGGAGAGCCCAGAAGTATTACTCAAGTTATTCCTGAGCTTAGGGTTGTCCTAAACTGGAACAGGCCCAGAGGAGGGACAAAAAGATAATTAGAGGGATGAAGAACCCCTCCTGTGTGCAGAGGCTGCAACAGGGGTTGTTCATCCTGGAGAAGGTTCCAGGGACACCTTATTGCATCTTTTCAGTACTTAAAGTGAGCTTATAAGAAAGATGGGGAGAAGCTTTTTAGCAGGGCCTGTTATGATAAGAGCTAATGGTTTAAACCAAAAGAAGGTAGATTTAGACTAGAGAGAAGGAAGACATTCTTTACCATGAGGGTGCTGAGACACTGGCACAGGTTGCCCAGAGAGGTGGTAGGTGCTCCATCCCTGGAAACGTTCGAGGTCAGGTTGGACAGGGCTCTGAGCAACCTAACCTAGTTGAAGATGTCCCTGCTTATTGCAGGTGGGTTGGACTAGGTGAGATTAAAGGTCCATTCCAAACTACTCTATGACTCTGTGATTGTAAACTTTGTACGTGCACCAAACCAGGAAACGCTGGTGGCTTACGGACAGCAAAAATGACTATGTGCTTCCCTGCTGGCATGGGGAACGAGGGGCCTGACCTCTTTCCTCTGTACCCTTCCACATGGACCTGCTCAGTGTGCTGAGCCCAAAATATGGGGTGTTTTGTCTGCATTTTCCTTTGCTCCTTCAGTTCTGAAGCCCCTCCAGGACAGCCTGCTCCCTGACCTACGCCCTGTCCCCACAGTGACCCCCTGGCAGCACCTACGCTGCCCCATGGCAGCCTGAGACTGGCTGGCAGTTCCTGAGGGAGCCCCATGGTGGACACCCTGCACGGTCACTGGGGTGGTTATGGGGGGTGGTGGAAATCCCAAGCTCTGAGAGGAATCTGGTGTCAGGATCTTGATATGTGTCCCCCTCAGGGAGTTCAGTCAGGGGGCTGCCCCTGGCCTTCCCCGGGGTGCTGGTCCTGCCCCATGGGGGGACCAGGCCAGGACCATCCTTCGGGAGACGGTACAAGGGGGGAGCCCTGGAATAGAGATAGCCCATGCTCGCTGTTATGGAGCTGTGGTGCTGAGGGTGGTGGGGGACCAGGAGCAGCCAGCACCCATCCCACTGCCCCCAGCCAGGGAGGAGGGACAGCCTGTGAGGGTGGCCAAGGCCAGAGCCAGCCCCAGGGTGGCCTGGGGTGTGCTCAGGGCCCCACAGCCCCCCTCTCACTCCAGCCACCTCTCCAGGCCATGCTGCTCGCCGATCACCCAACCCAGCCCATTTAGTTCCTCCAAGCCCATTTAGTTCCTCCAAGGCCATTTGTAAAAATCCCCTTTGCCACAGAGCTGACAGAAAAAAGGAAAGGAATGCCTGGGAAGCATTTGGAACCACAAGCACTGTGCTTCCCTGCTTGGGTAGCGCCCAGCATCCACCCTCAGGCCACCACCCTCCCGGCTTCCCTTCAGTGGGCACCCAAAAACCTAACCCCCAAGTCTCTCACTAGAATAAAGCATTTCATTCCTGAGGAGACAGTGCTGTGAGCCCTCAGGGACACCAGCCATCTGGGGACTGCCATGGTTTAACCCCAGCTGGCAACTAGGACCACACAGCCATTCACTCATTTCCTTTCCTGGTAGGGTAGGGAGAAGAGGGGTTAAAAACCTTATTGGCCGAGATAAAGACAGTTTAACAGAACATTATGGAAGAAGAAAGTAATAATAATAATAATAATAATAATAATAATGGTAAAAGAATATACAAAATAAAGTGATGCAATACAATTGCTCTCACCACCCACTGATCAATTGCCCAGCCTGTTCTGAGCAGCTATCATGCTGCCCCCTGCTCAATCCCCATTGATATACTGAGCATGATGTCTATCATATAGAATACTCCTTTGGCCAGCTTGCCCTGTCTATGCTCCCTTTCAGCTTCTATGGGAAGCTGAAAAAGTCCTTGATTTAATATAGACATTACTTAGCAACAATTGAAACAATACGTGTTATCAACATTATTTCATACTTAATCCAAAACACAGCAGTTGCTAAGAGGAAAATTAACTCTGTTCCTACCTGAAACCAAGACAGGAAACCATAGCATGTGCTTCATCTAGAAATTAGTGTGCAGAGAGGGACAAGCCTGGCTATGGACTGTGTTTGGCAGATGTCTATGCCACCGGTCCTCTACAGATGTCCATCCCCCATGTCCATCCAGACTCTTCAGTCATCACAATACGTCCCAATTTTCCAATGATGCCTGAAGGTGGAACTAGACTAATCTTAAAATCTCCATGTTGTCTGTGAAGCGGGCATGTAAGACCAAGAGACCTTCCCAGAGCACTCTTGAAAATGAGGGTGAGGTCTTTAGCAAGTGTAAATGGTGTAGCTTTGCTGGCTATACTGATATCTACTGGTTGAGTGTGTAGTTCTGTACATTAAAATTGCTTCCTGGTTCTTCCTGTTTATCACAATCATAGTTTGGGAAGTGTGAATCATTTGCAATGGAAAAGGCATCAGTTCCACCCTGAAATAGTGCACTGAACAGACACACACCTTCACGTACTGGATCTTTTCATCTCTGCTTTGTGTCCACTTCGTGACACACCAGTGGTCACAACAGGTTCTCCACAGAGAAAGGGTTGCATATGCCCTACTGCTTGCCAATTTGTGGGGGAATTATAATAGAGATTTGATGCTTTAGGAGAGCAGACACAGAAAATCACCAAAACAGGAGAACTAATGTCAGTGAAAGATCAGCAGCTCTGATGAAGTTATTAAGTACACATTGCTGGAAGGTATGGTTTAGTGATGGTGATCCTCATTTTTTGTTGTGTGCGTGTCTATTTTTGTCTGTTAGGTTGACGGTTGGACAAGATGATCTTTAAGGTCCCTTCCAACCTAGAAGATTCTGTGATTCTGTGATTTAGACAATAGATAGTTGACCGTTAGTGCAGATTCACACAGAGCCACAGGAGTTGTGATGTCCTTTAAGAAATTATTGAGAAAACCTTCTTTGCAGAAACAACTGAATAACTTTCCAGAAGCTGTAAAACAAAACTGTTGTGTTTCAAAGCTCAGATACAGCAGTGAAGAACACAGACAAATTACTATTATGGAATAAAAAGTGTGCTGTATTTAGTAACAAACACAGTAGCTGTTCTCCTGCCTTGGTCTTTGTTTATGACAAGAGAAATAAGTGTGAAAGGTAAAGGACCTTCTTTATTAGAAGGCGCATAGTCCTTGTTATTTAACTGTAAGCTGCATGTAATCAAGGGGCAATCATACTGACAGAAAACATACACGGAAATAAGAGCAAATGTCTTTTATAGCTCTTCACGTGCATCAGCTGGATACTTTCTTCCTGTGTATTTTTTCAGTCCTCTTCCTTACTAGATTCCTATACATTTTGCTATCTCATGTAAATTTGGCTCATCCACTGTACAATGCACAAGTAGAAATATATATTGTAATTAGCTAAAAGTTCAAATAACCCTCCAGGAAGTCTAAATCAAAGTGCTATATACATACGGAACCACCCATAATCAGGGGCAGCAGATGTGCTTTGACTTCTTTTCAGGTGGTTCTCAGGGTGGTCAAGGGCACAAAGTGTGGATGTATTTGATGGTTTCAGAGGCACTGGTATACAAATCTGAAGTGGACAGGACTGTTAAATCATGTGCTTGTCCATAACTGCAAAGGTCTTTTATCTAGTCTCATGGCAATATTGTTACCAGCCCTTCAGCACTGCCAATTTCCTTAAAATATACCAAAGTCACACAGAAAATAGAACAACTTGCAATAATATTGGCAACAAAACTCAGGCACTGTTAATGGTCCTTCTCTTGCAATTGAACAGAACCTCAGGATTTAATCAGCTTACTCCCTCCTTTATCCTCCCACTGGAGTCTTACTAGACAAGGAACACACATATAACACAATTCTGTACTATATCACCACAGAAAGTAGACTATAGTTTCAAGAGGTAGCAAGAAGTACACTCTAGACTCACCATTTCTCTGCAAGTAGCACTCATCTAGGGAAGCTGTCTGGTGTGGGGGGTCTTGTGACACCACTGTCAATGGTGAGGGATATCTTACCATGGGGTGAGCGGATGCTTATCTCTTTTTTTTCCTGGAGGTGCCAAAAAGTGAGTTCAAACTGGCCACCTAACTTTTGTTAGAACAGATGAATCTCACCTTAGTCCCATCTGATTGCTATTACAGTTGAGCATTGTATTCCTCTGGAGCACTATAGGTAAATATTGTCCCAGATGAACATACCTGCCATTACTTCAGATGCTTTTCCATATCACACGTCTTCCCAGCAGCCTGGGCTGGATATTATCTTCAAGGTACCCTCCTCCTTCCTCTGAGAGACATCTGGTTGTACATTCTTCACAGTCCCCAGTGAGGTAGGACTGACTTTACTGTGGTCAGATCCAGCCCCTTGCCCTTGCAAACAGCCCTGCTGCATCAACCTCTCCTGAGGTTTTCCTCCCCTCCAACATGCACTCACACATGCAAACACACAACTTCACCAATTGTCTTGCAATTCCAGCAGGATGAAAAATGAAATTGAGGAAAAAAATAATTGAAATTGAGGGAAAAAAAAATATTAAATTGAGTTGCTTAATGCTACTGAAATAAATGTATCAGGACAGAGCTTGTATTTTAGCTAAGCAGAAGTTCATTTAGCACAATAGAACTTACCCATTTTCTCTTTGCTTTTCATTTTAGTTATTCAATCATGAAGCACCACCAGAAAAACAAAAGAACTATAATATTTCTTATTTCATAAATTAGATTTCTAAGTATAATGAAAACCATCTAAAATTACATATGCATCTCTCTACAGGGAAAGCTAAAGACAATAAAAAAGCTGAGACATAGTAATATTCATAGTTTTATTGTATCTTTTTATAATACTGACTAGAACGCCAGATTTAATAATATTGGATGCAGGTATAAAAATAATCCAATCCTTAAAAATTATATTTTACTACTACAGTACTGTATAATTAGTGGAGGCTGAAAATATGATACAACTTTAAATAATACTGGTTTTGAAAAGAAAATGTCCTCAGAACCCCAGCAACTTGGAAGCAAACATTCAGAGATACAGAAAAGGAAAGAGGGCAATGTCAAGAACATAAAGCAGGTTTACATTCAGGTTGATAAAAGAAGCAAAAACAATGTTGAAAATTTACCTTTTGAAAGAGAGCTCACGAAAGGTAAGCTTTATTACTGCAATTCTGAAAGCTGCTCAAATAAACCATTATGATTTTACATGTGAAGTTGGACCTTCTGTTAAGAAAAAGTCTTGTAGAATTTAACAGGGCTTAAAACAAATGACTGAGTTTAACAGAATTTCCTTTAGAAAAGGAACTATTAAATACTGGTTAGGGTTTTCTTCTTTAAAGTAAGCCTACTCTAGCAGATTTAATTGGAGACCTTTTGAGTCAGGCATTGTTCAAGAGAAGTGATCAGTTTTTACTGTATTACACAAGATTTTTCCATATAGGATTTTACAGATCTGGGGGATGTCTGCTGTGGTCATTCACATAAGCAAGACTCCCATCCCTTCTAACACTTTACCAGAACAAAGATCAGGGAATTTACCATTTACATACTAGTTTTGAGGATCACCAGATACCCTCTCTAGGTTTTCCCTCAACAAAATTATTACACACATGCAATACAAACTAGACACAGAAGAGGTATCATCCCACACATGACCTTACAGTATAGAAGCCACACTTGCCTTAGACGTTTACTTCTCCAAAACCCGTGAGCATATTCCTTTCTTCTTTCTTTTTTGTCTTCTTTTTTTTTTTTTTATAATTTCTTACTGCTTCATGGATTTCTGTCCTACTTTTCAATTTCATCAGTTCAACAGAACAAAGAATTAAATACACATTGCAAGGCTCCTAAAATCTTAAAAGCACACTGCACATACCCCCTTTGAAACTGGGAGATCTTCCTTCATTTCTGAAGGGACAAACAAGAGTGAACTGAAGACCTCTTATCTGTGACTGCAGGAAGCACCCCTACATCCCTAGGAGATCTTAACCAATAGGAAACAGGTAAATTCACATTCATTCTCTTTTCAGGAAGGTGTTTCAGATCTTGAACCTGTTTTGTTCAATCTCACATAATACAGGTTCTGCTACAGTAATAAGTATACTTTAAAAAAATAAATACAACACGGAAAGGCAGCAACAGTATCACAGAAATAGGCGTAACACAGAGCCACGGGAAAGCATGTACTACACACAGGTGACCCTGGTGGTGGATTACTTCAGCCCAAAAAAAAAACTTCATGGGAGAGTTACCCTGGTCACTATAATGGATGCTGGATTAGATCCTTTGTGTGTGAAGAGGAAAAAACACTAGTCAGCATAGGAAGAGCATTTAAGTAAAATGCATCCGTTCTTATTAATTTAAGGAAAAATACTAAAGATTAAACATCACTATGAGGGAATGAGAAGTCCAGCTGGATTTGGAACGGATATGGCCATTGACTAGCATTAGAGACAAGCCCTGGGGAAGCACTTGGCGTGTCTGCAGCAATGACCAAACCTGCTCTGCTGCTCACTCAGGTCCGGGCAAACAATGTTTACACATTTTGACATAAACAAGTTCACAAGATGACAAACACTTCTCTCTATCTGCAATTTATTTCTATTTTTAAAGCCTTTTACTACCTTTCAGTAGTGGAGGCAAATACCTTTTAGAAGACTGGTCACAAGGGGTGACTCAGGACATGACTGTGATAGTGGGACTTCGGGGAAATACTGCAACAGCAATGAGATGCGTTGCTGCTGTATTATCTCATGCTTTAACTGTGGAGGGCAAAGTGCATCAAAATGTTCCTGTCCTGTTTTTTTTTTTTTTCATCTATCCCAATTCAGTGCTGTGGGGGTTCAACAGCACACAAAATGCCCCTGATTTTTCCAGTGCAGCTGGGAGGGCTGGCCGGGGCGAGCAGTGGTGCATGGCAGGGACACAGGAAGGCTACACGTACCAGCCTCCCTTTTGAATGATGCCTCAAACCTGCGTTTTGCTGCTCTGTTCACTGGGGCTACCTTTCCTAAGCTGAGTGCCGGGGTTACTTCCGTGGGCAAGGGGTTTTTGTCAGCACAACTGGCAGAGCACCATAGCACCAAACGTGTGTCTCCCACATCTTTTCCTGTCGAGCAACAGCACTAGCATTTTTTCCAAAGTTAATAAAAAACTCACCCACACCACTGCCCATGGGCCCTTGCTGACTACTCCCCTAGCTTTTCACAGTAGTCAGGAGACAGGGCAGATTTCTGAGCAGTGTTGGTGTAGTTTTTCTTCCCTTCCCCACATCTGGCTGAACTACTTGCGTCCTCCTTACAAGAAACATGCTATTTCTATCTTATCCTCTGGGACAGTGGAGAGCAAAAACATCCAGCGTGCTCAAAATTCACACTTTGGAGTAGCTAAAAGTAATCTAAGCACTCTGAGAAATAAAACACATTTATTTAGACTACCTACAGGGAGTTAGGTACTGAGTAGAGAGGCATCTGCATTTGAAAGTGGGCTTGAGGGTACATGAAGATCCTTCCCACATCCAACAGGAGCAGCAAACCCCACTCCACTGACAGAGGGTGCTTAGGTTATGGCAGGGATGGAAGCAGCCAGAGAGGATCCTGGTGGCAGCTTTAGCAGAGGCAAGCTGCATTGAAACAGGCCACATCCCTGCCACAGCTGGGCAAGCCCGCTGCTACTGGGGTGTGGTAGTAAATAGTTGATGTAAAGTAACTGGCATAAACTATCAAAACGCACTGCAGGGCACCCACACCTTCTGCCCTAGTGGAACCAGGAGCTGGTGGGGCTGGGGTGAAGATAAAAGTGTTGCAGCACAGGGAGTGGCTGGGCTCGTGGAGATCTTGGGACTGAATCACCTCAGGCTGTATCTACCAGCTCCACTGAGACTTCCCGGAGCACCCCAAGGGAAAGCACCTGTGCTCACCCAGTGCTGACACTGCCTAAATCCTCTCCTGCCCACAGAGCCTCCTAGGACACCCAGAGACAACACTGCATTTCAGGAGAGACCCTTTTCCTCCACCTGTGGACTACTTCCTCCTTTCTCACCAAAGCTAAAAGGAAGGTCAGGCTGCAATAGACACCATCTCACATAAAATTTCCCATTTTTACCAGCTCTGGCAGAGGGAAAATTTCACTGCAATAAAGTTCTCTCTTTTGGGAAAGGCTAAGCTTTGCAGTCCTCACTTAGAAAATCTCACAAGGTTTACTGAGACCCTTTCACTCCAGCATTAAGAAGAATCTGAAGATCATCAATTTTTGCAAACTTTTGTGTGATTTCAAATAGGAACAGTCTTAACTAATTTCCATTCAAATCCCTTGCAATTTTCAATTTGCTGTGAGATACAGACCAGTATTTTGATCATATAATCCATGTTACTCTTCATACAGACACTGACAGATTATGAATCGATATTTCTTACTTTGTCCTTTGTACTTGGCACACGCAGGAACATTTCCCAGTCTTCAAATTAACCCAGCAATTAGACATTAATTAAACATTAAACATTTTTGCTACTACGACCTGCAAAGTTGATTATGGATCAGATAGACATGTAGTTGCGTGTATAATCACGAGAAGATCATGTAAGTGCAAAGCACACTGCCCTCGGTACCCATAAAGTCCTGTTTTTCTGCAAACCCACACTTCTGTTTCTACTTAGTAGATAAGGTGTGAGGCATAAAAGATACGGCGTTGGTGTGCTGTGGCTGCTGCATCAAACCATGTGTTCTCAGGCACATTTGTGGTGCCTTTCCTGCCTTGCAGTTTTGAGAAAACATAAGGAAATGTGAACAGGGACCAGAAACTTCTTAGCCCAGGCATCTGATGACTGCCTACTCTAGCTGCCCTCCCTCTGGGTAGCTGTTGCTCATTTTTGATCGGAATACAATAGACTTCAAAGTGCTGGGAAAGGATCTGGGGATTCACAGCATCTATAGCTCATTCTAAACTTATAAATCTCCTTATCTCTTCCTCTCCTCTGTTTGTTGAGGGGGAAGGGCCACCTGTCATTCTGGTTTTGGCCAATTCAGATGAAACCATAAGAATGACACAGGTACTACTACCTGCTCTCTGACAGAGGGACCCCAGGTTTGCCTCTGGTGAGCAACTACACAACACATCAGTATTTTATTTGGTGTTAGGCAATTTGGGGGACACATCCCATGGTCCTTAAAGCTTCAGTGAGATGAGCTTCTTTATGAACTTACTTGTAGGCACTGTGTCTTTTTGAACACTGTGGGAGGGAGGTAGAGGGAGAAGGAAATATCAGAGAGTATGTGCCCTTCAGTGAAACTAGCTTATATACACACTGCAGAGACAGAGGGTTAGTGGCTAAGGAATTGTGCTATTTGTTATCCTCCTACAAGCAGCCACCTTGAATTAAGAGCACAGCTACATTCAGGGGAAGAATCTGCATCTGGACCCTGTATCTGGACAGGGTTTGGATGACTCAAGTTAACACTGCAGAAAAGATAAGCAGTAAATATACTTCATCTATAAGTAGATCTCTTTCAACACCTAGCTCAGGTCAAAATACAGTCCATGAGTTTTCATTCTGATCTTTGGAGAGAAATGTTATAACTTATATTCTTCAGTTTTTGTGGATATGATTAATATGAATTAACACACCTAGGTGAGGAAACCTGCCTGGTCCGAATTTGAATCACTCAAAACTAGGATGGAAGAAAGCAAAACACTTCCACATAAGCGATCTTTGTTCTGGTAGAACTGAAAGCATCATGTTTTTCTCTGCCTTAAATGCAACTGACTGCAGTGAACCTTATTTTCCAGTGTACTGAAAGCCTCTACAGCTCCTACTGAAGTCAAGGTGGGCTGTGGAGGCCTGAAAACTGTCTCATCTATAGTGCCCAGAATTCCCATTCCACCTGCCCAACCAAAGGTATAGTATTATTGTGCCTTCCCAGGTTCCTTGTAAGGAGTATGCTGAATTCTCAGCTCATGTTTTGCTTCCCCATGAGCAACTATTTAACATTATATTGCTGTTTCTACAGGCATTTAAAACCCTGCAGGGAAACAGAGCCACGTAAGGTCCTATACTGAAGTATTATGATGACGTTGTGTGGTGGTATCACTTCTGAACAATGCTGGGTGACAAAACAACAACATGCTCAGACTCTTCCCTATATAGATGAAGTTTTCAAGGCAGCGCACAGGACCAACTGTGTCTTTTTTTCAGTTAGAATTGCAGTGGTAAAACTAACTTTCCCGTACTCCTTGGAGACAACCAACTCATGAATTCAGCCAAAATTTCCAGGCACCAGGCTTCAGCAAAGACCCAGCCATCTGCAGAACTTCTACCACTAAGAAGGCGAGGGCCATAGGATCAGCCAGCTTCCCTGTAGTGTATGAAGCAGAAAGCAATGCAGCAAATGGATAAGGGAGTCAACAAACTTGCCCTACCAAAAGGACTTGCACGAAGGTTGGCTAAGACATGCACAGTCAACAGTGAACCAGATCTGTAAACAAAACACTCCCTTAGTGGTATTCAATGCAGAGTGGTGGGCTTAGTTCACCTGCCTGTACTGATCCATGCTTGCCATCTAGCGTAAAGGGTGAAGAGGCAGCACAGAACAAATTCAGAGTATATGTGTTAACTTCCATCTGGGTCTTTTAGTGATGTGCACCTTGAGCCATTCCCTCCTCCTCCTCTTTCGCTCTGCTGCTCAGCAAGTGTAACCATTTCTCAGGGCAGGAATGATCGGCATGGAGTTCAAAGTCCTTCCTGTTAAATGGGAAGAGTAAGACTGATGTGGGATGAACTGCCCAGGGGACAGATTGTACCTGGGGATCAAAGGCCACATAACTGTGTCAATCTTCCACTCCCTCTCCACTCCCTGCTAAAAATAGTCTCTTCTTCTGGTTTCATCACTAATGAAGGATGGATTGTATTGTCCAGGGTAGATGCATGAATGTCGAGATCCAGGCAAACCAGTGTAGGGAGGATAAAGTCCGTTTCTTTCCAGTTCAGGATTTCTCAGTCCAGTTGGCTGTATTAGCAAAAAGAATTGAATAAAAAAGGTCTTATTCTCACACTCCAATCCTCCTTCAGGCACAGCCTTACCACCTTTCCCAGCAGTTATTTCAGTAGCTAGCAGGAGCAATGTGATCGCTAATGATCTCTATAACCTAGAATGATTTTTACTGTGGGAGTTATGTGTTGCCTGAAGGGATTATGCTGATGCAATCTGGTTTCACCATCTTGCTACTTAGCACGCTTGAAGTTTACCTGACTCCACCAAGAGCGGCCTAAGTCCACAGTTAATTTTTAAGCCAAAAGAATTGTGCTGATGAGCTCAGGCACTGAAACAACTCTCATGGAAAGGATACTGTCCCAGAGCCATCGTTAAAGGAAACATCTCTAGAAAATCAAAGTTAGTCTCCTGCTTAAAGTATTATGTGGGAGCAATTCTCTCCCCATTAACCAAAGGTACTTATTCTCCCAACACAGGCACTTGAATTACATGTCAAATACTAAGTGAAATGACCTTGCTTTCCCTTACTTAAGTAAATCTCCTGGGGACTTACTTGGTTGAGGAACTTTGATGTCTAAGACCAAGACTGTACAATCCTTTCACCCAGTAGATAACAGAGCAGATCCACACAAAGCCCTCATCACCTACTCCTTGATAAAAGGCTCAATGCTGGTGACTATTATGTCTATATAAAGTCTTAAAGACTATTATGACTATATAAAGTCTTAACAAATGTTTAGGAAATGCATTTTCATTTCCAAATCTCTCATTCTTACTGGAAGCAGGATGGAGGGTTATTTCCCTTCATGAGATGCAACCCAGTAAAATATCTCACTGGAAAACCTAAAATACAAGCCAGAAAAAAAAAAAAAAAAAAAAAAAAAGTACTGCTTGCTGCTCTCTGCTCTGGCAAGTAGGAGTCCAGAATGTGTAATTTGGATGAAATCTTGCAACTTTCACTCACATGAGTAACCTCCACACACCTTAAGTACATCCAGTATGTTGCTGTAGATTAGTAACAGATGATACAACAGCATCACAGCTCTGGATACAGACAGTAGCAGATGGTACCAAGCATGACAGCAGGTCTTGTGCTTGTGTCTTTCTCTGCCCTCAACAGTCCACTACTCCCTAACACTTGTTTCCCCAAAGCTGGAGGGATGCTCCTTATGCATCTTTCCTGCTGCAGGAAGTGGTGTATAACCTGGAAAGCAGGAGGAGTGCAAGAAAAGAGGGGTCCTCAGTGATTAGCATCTTCTCATCTTGGAATGAAGTTCCCCAGGCAGAGGTCTCAACCTTCCAGCACCATCAGTGAACATGGAAGGGAGAAAACTATCTACAGGAGTTCCTAGCAGTCTGTCCAAAACCTTTAACTCTCCTTCTTTACTCTAGGATTAGGCTTTTTAGGAATCTACCAAAATGTTCCTAGGCTTTTCCCTAGCACTCTTTCTAATGATGCCTCTTTGTGATATCCACCACACATGTAATAGCTGGAGTCCATAGGACTACCAATGCCTTGTCTATGGAAGCCATTTATTTGCTCTTTTATTTTGCAGGAAAGGGATCATAGAATCATAGAATAGTTAGAGTTGGAAGGGACCTTAAAGATCATCAAGTTCCAACTGCCCTGCTGTGGGCAGGGACACCTCCCACTAGAGCAGGTTGCTCAAAGCTCCATCCAGCCTGGCCTTAAACACTTCCAGGGATGGGGCATCCACAAAATCTGTGGGATCTGTCCTTCCAAAAATGAAGGAATGTATCCTTTGCTGTATTAGGCAAAAAAGGTTAGATATATACCGAATAATACACATCTGTCATCTGCAACAGGTTCTTGGTGCTTCCGTTCTCTTGCATCTCGATGGTCTCTCTGCCCCACTCCTGTGCCCGGGGGTTCTTCGGATATTCAGCATATGGTGACATTTGGAAATCTCCACTCTTGAAAATTAGTTTACTTATGTCATTTTTATTCTTCCTGTTTATAAAAGAATCAAGGAAAGTGAAAACATACAACTTATCCTGCTTTCCTGTATGCATTTCTGATGTGATCTCAGGAGGTTTACTTTATGTTATGAACCTTGGCTAGGAACAAAGATCACCTCAGAAATGCTGTATCCAATCTTCTTCTCTGAGGCAAAATTAGATATGAGGTCAGCTCAGCATGAGGTCATGCTACTCAGAGCTTTATCTGGTGGGATATAAAATCTCCAAAGGATGGAGATGGCATAACCTCTCTGAGCAACCTGTTCCACTGCCATACTGTCCTCTGGATGATTGTTTCTCTACATTCAGTTTGAACCTCTCCTGTTCCAACTTATGCCTGTTGTCTCTTAGAAACGTTCACTTGAGTCAATGAAAATATCACAGAAATACAGGAAGAAATCAAAATGGGAGCCCCTATGCTATTCAAGTCTCCAAATGCTTATCTATAGCACTTCTAGGTACTATGTTAAATCATGAGAAGGAAGGCCTGCAAGTTGCCAGTCTGAATGACACCAAACACCTCAATATGAGTATCATGTTGTATGAGGGGACTTTGGCAATGCTTCCAGTTCAACACGCAGGAAGCCCACCACCAGGAAGCCCCATAACCTGCCAAAGGTCAGGACTCATGAGAAGATCAACCCATGCCCTACAGAGATGTACCGACCATCAAACCTCCTGGCTGGGGCTTGCTGGCATCCTCCTAGCTCAAAACACATGGGAACCAGTGCACACCACTGTGCCAACCAAAACACGGTCACACTATTTCTCATAAATCCAACTTTAACCAGAAAGCTTTGAAATCCTAGATTTAGGGGCTGAAATGGAGGGGAGAGGGTGTTATTGCAAGGCAGCCCTTTTCATGACATATGAATCATGAAGCATATCTTCCTTGGCAGCACATCTTGCCTCTAGTCTGAAGCTATCTGCCGGTATGGGAACTATGTGTGTACATGCATGCGTGCACCTGAGAGGGAGAGACGCATGAAGTGAGAGCACATGCAGGACACGGCCATAAAGAAAAATGAAAGCAGCCATAAAAACACTCAAACAGCATTTGAACAATGGCCAGCAACCTCTCCTGTTGCCTAAACTTCTTCTGTCTGCTTAGCTTGCTGTTTGGACACTGCTCCCTGGCTGCCTTACAGCTCTGAGTCGGAAGGATTCCTTTGCCTCCCCATCCTTAGAGGACATGATTGCCAGGGGCCTCCTTAAGAGACACTGAATTGAAATTTGTAACCTGGTTGCTTGGGAAAAAAAAAAAAAAAGATATGCCCCAAATCAGTAACTCTGATTAATCCACTTGCTTAGCTATCCTGTTTTCACCTCTGTTTTGGTCCTTTGGGGTTCACAGGTGAAGCACTAAGTGTGGTGTAACCCACTGAGAGGATACCAGGACTGGAGGTGGTACCTACCGGCAGCAGGTGACAATCAGTGCTATGCCCATGATAAGCAGAAGTCCCCCTCCTGCAGCCGCGATCACCACAGTGATGAGCTGGTATGCTACAGGCAGAAAAGACAGAGACTTGATTAGAAACAGCCATGTAGTTGCAAATACAAATTTAAATATATCCACAGTCCTCATGCAAAGGGATTAACTGTTTATTTTCCATCTTCTCTCCCCCTCTAAGCACTATTGCCTTAAATTTTCAAGTTAAATGGATGGAGTTGGAGATCTCCTGCTGAAGGAAGGACAAGCTCTTGTTTCCCTAGGGGACAGATTCCCTTCACTAATAGATCAGAATCAATGAAATTATATTCTCCTCTGAATATCTTGCTTCTAGAGTGTCCACTATATGTGCTATCATGACAGATTATCCAAAGAAAGATCTCCTTTCCTTAGGAGATAACATAAAGTCAAATTTGTCAACGATGGTCAACAACATAATTTTTAACAGAAAAGGAAGAAAAACAAGAGTAGCGCAAACCCACTGCATTTTAGTCATTTGCAATTACTTGTTTCAAAGTTCCCACTTCTGACACTGCAAAAATTAAACAAAACTCGGTACTTACGGTTTCCACAGTTGAATCCACCTAAGCCAAATGGGCAGCTGGTAACAGAAAAGAACAGGGTGTTTCAGTGATTTAGTTGTGCTGACAGGCCACCAAAGCAATATTAAGAAGGATGGTGGGGTAGGAGGAGTGCAGAATAGTCACCATACCTCACACAGGTATCGTTTTCCAGCTTATATCCATCTTCACAGGCTAAAAACACAGAGGAGAGAAGGGCCATGAGCACCGCGTAGTGGTGCAGGGCAGGTATTTCCCATCGCCGCTTCCCACGGCAGCCTCACCCCAGACAACCCTGGGGACCAACAGACTGCAACACACTCCACAAGGAATAAAACTAGATTGTTAAGAGAAATAAAACATGCCCATGGATTTTTTCCCCTCAAACACCCGTCTGAAAATACAGTCCCCTCAAGCGACTGTATTTTCAGACGCACTTAGCACAGGAGGGGAAGAAGAAAGAGAAGAAGGACAAACATGCAACTTTGTCTGTGGCTGGCAATGTTATAGTAAACCAAGAGAGAGCAGTAGTTCTCTGGCTGGATTCAGAAGCTTATGGCTCTCCCAGCACCAACAAGCGATATTGATGCCAGCAGGGAGCAATGCAACTGTGACCTCCCCCTCATAATACAGGTCACAGACCTTCCCTAGATTTAATTCAGTTTCAAATCAAATAGTTGAACTGCAGCTACAGTTTGGAGAACCATCCAAGATTGATTTTAATATTTTCAGTGACAGACAATCAACCGCAACCTTGGGTCAGATGCTCACAAAATTAATTTCCCCAGCCATTAAAAACATTCACCTTCTTTCTGGTCTGAATTATCCCAGTGTCAAATTCCAGCCTTTGGATGTTTTCTTGCTAGGCTGGGATGGGTTATATGATCACATTTCTCCTCTTCCCCATCAAATCACTCCTTTGCCTTTAACAAAGTCAAGCGCACTGAGATCTTTGAGTCTCCCTGGTTATTGCAGCTTTGCTCTCAATGCTCACAGGTTCTCTACGATTCTTTTGATTTCTGGTTTCCAGAAATAGATGTTGCGAGTCCAGGGATAACTAAACTTCTGCTCTTCTTCCTGCCTGAGCCCCCTGAAGGCAGCCAGGGACCATACTAGCCTTAGAAACCTCTTCCTCACTCACCCCACTCCCTTCCCAGCTCTGCCCAAGTCTCTGCTTTCCAGGGGATGTGACCTGCAGCGTGCCTGGCACTCTGCTCTTGGATGACTGGATTTACCTGTGGTCATATTGAAATGCTGTTTGCCTATATCCCATTTACTAAGCATCTCACATCACTAAGCATGCCATTTTCCCTGCGGAAATGTGGAGCGACTGGCACCAACGATGGTGGGAAAGCTGATGTCCATTGCAGCTCGTCTTGCATCCCTTTCTCTGTCCTATATAGCCTTGCTCCAACACCAACTCTTTCACTCCTTTTATTTCCTCTAGAGCTGGGGATAAGGAGGATGAGGCTATTTGCATCATGATGCTTTTTGCACTGGATTTATTTTTCTCTCTCTAAGATGGTTTCTTTGAAGTCAAGGAATAGACCAGAGGTAACTGGGCAAGATTTAAGAGCCTCAGTCATACAACAGCCAGGGCAAAAGTAGCAAATCCCAAAGGATCCTTGCCTGGTTCATCCATAAAATCGAGGTATTAGGAAAATGGGAATGGATGTCCTTTCACTCCTTTCACTCCCTAACAAAAGCAGACTGAAAACATTATGGGGTAAACATTCTACCAACGTGAGCCACAAGATCAGGCAATAATGAAATCTCTGGTAAAGCAGAGGGAGGCATCACCTCAACAGCTCGTTGGAGTTCACTTCTCTAATAAGCACAGCAGACCTGTGTACCCCAGTGTTACCAGTATCCCAGCCCTAGCCTCCTGTGTGCGTGTTGGGAAGGCCTGGAGGAGCCTGCAGGCAGATGCTGGATCGGGAAGGCCTGGAGGAGCCTGCAGGCAGATGCTGGATCCCAGCCTAATCTCAGCCCCTCAGCACTAGCCAAGTAATGTGTGTAGAACACGTACAGGCTTGAGTGGTCTCCGAGTTGGAGCTGTGCCTTGGGCAGGAGCAGCCCTGGGACCCCAGTGGCACAGAGCTCTCGGGCCAGGAGGCTATAGGGGCAGAAAGAGGAAAAAGCAAGATCCTGAACATACATCTTTCTTCCTTACCTAAACGCTCAGTGCTTATGTCTTTTCCTCTCCTCACCCAGCATTTCTCTGCCACTTTGCTTTCTCCTCTGGCATCTTTCCTGCTCCTTTGAACATGCTCCCGGGAGAGCTCGCGCTGTCACACTTACTCGGAGAGCTTTCATACATGAGCAGGGAGCAGAGGAAAGGCTGAGGTGTCGGGGCCAAGCAAAGCTATCGAGTTGTGCTTTTCTACTCAGGATTCCTTTTGCCTTTCTGAAAGAGACTCAGGAATCTCTTTGGAAACTTGCTTTGCTGCTCCTTGCTTAGCTCTGGAAACACTCTATACTATTAAAAATAGCATGCCCTGGAAAAGTTGGCAGATTGTGTTTGTCACCCTGTTTCTAAAACCCAGTATCTGAAGATACTGGGAAGACTGAAAACCAGCAACAACCTGGAGATGACCGAACTGCACATCAAGCGGTACCATAGTCAACACATCGAAACTCCTGTGGCTCAGAGACCCAACATTTCCCTGGTCCAAGGGATGCTTTTTTAAACATGTCCCAGGAGACAGACGCTGCCAGGCAGGACAGAACAATCCCTAGGGGTCAGGGAGGCCAATCCCCTGATCCTCAGCAGCTCTCCCAGCCATACCTGCCTTCCCACGGGGGAGACCGGACAGGGCAGCACAATAGCCATTTCCCTCTTTGCAAATACTATAATTGGAGTTACCACGCCACATTTTCACAACCCACAATAAGGGTCAGATGTTCAAGAGACCTCAGTTCCTGTTTAGTTACTAAGAGGGCAGAGATTTTCAAAGAGGCTGGCATATTGTATGCTATATTTATCAGAAAATAGCCATAAATATCAAATGAGGGCCACAGCTTGGCTTTTGAAAAAGCTTTTAAAAATCCCAGCCACCTGTCTCTCCCAGATGGGAACAAAGTAATACCAAAAATCTGGTATCTTGCTGGAGCATGGCACCATGCGGTTGGTGCTACTGTCACGCCACTGCACTGCAGCCTAAACCCCACCTCAACCCTGTCCCTCAGACACTCTCAAGCTGGTCAATAAGATGTTTCCTACTGACAGCAGAGAGCTGAAGAAGGAACTTAGGTCCCACTGTGTGCACACAGGGTTTTTTATAGTTTGCACAGCAAACAAGACCTTGTAAGTAGGGAGCAATGACATGTACAAGATGTTAGATCTCCATTCATCACATGCAGTGCCTCACAGCCTTTCAGCTATTTATCTTGAGAACACTGCTTGGCAAGGGACATGGACAAGAAAAATGGAGTAATTCATCTTGGGACCCCCCCCATTGGTACTGGAACAGGAGTTGGACAAGAGCCTCCCAAGTTTCAGCTCAACTCCTTGCTCACTGCATGAGTCTCTCACTCTGCCTCCGCAAGGTAGGTAGAGGCAGCATTTCCTAATAAACATCCTTCTCCCAACATGCAAGATGAAGGGATGGAAGCAAAACCCAAAGGAGAAAGATTTTGCCTGGAGACAGAGAACAGAGAAGAAGCAGGACCATGATCTGTGACCCAGAGATGTGCATTTGTGAGATGTCCATTCCAGAGCCTGTAGCACATCAGTTATTTCCAGACACATTTTTCTCAGTCTCTGATCAGATTTGGAATTGACAAAGCATCTCTTCCTATTTCAATAGCAACCCAGCAGACACTGCCAGAAACAATATATAACCACTATTGCAATTCTTATTGATATGTCATCGGAAAACTCAACTTCTTAAGACACTGTACAACAATCACTGGAACTAGGGAATGGACACCGCGAACCCACAGAAGTTGTTTTGACCACTGGCACATGGAAAAAGACCTTGTTTAAAATGTAGCAAAACCAGACTTGATGATCTAGGGAGTAGCTAAGAAATAATATAACCCTTAAGCTTAAAATTTCTATGAAAAACACAGCTTAAAAATAAATTACTAATCATTTGCAGATACTTATTTTTAAAATATTGATGATGTATTAATCTAAGGTTGTGAGTTTAAAGCACTTCTCCTAAGTTCGCTGAGAGTTCAGACAAAATCAAAACAGACAGAGCCGCACGTCATCTCTGCTCTGTGCCACTGAACTGGAGCCCAAAGCAGCCGGGCCCCTTTCTGCCTCTTCTCCATCACTGTGACTCACAGCGTGCTCCAGAAAGAGATAATATTATTCCTAGAGAGAGGCTGTATCTTCAGTGTCTGCTGAAAATTCCCCTAACTAAATAAAAGAAACCTGAACTGCTAATATTTATTCATAATATGGAGCTTGCATGCGCAGCGATACACACACACGCGCTCGCTTCCACTGGAACAAAAAATTTAAGCAAAATCCAGGCAAAAATAGGCCCCACAAAGAGCAATACCTCTGCAGGAGTGGTCCATCTTGTTGTATTTGAAGTACCCACTTTTGCACTGGCAGAGCGCGACCCCGTCGAAGTCGGTGCATTCCGAAGTCTCCTTGTCGCATTCAGGGGCCTTCTGCTTGCACAAGCTGCCCACTGTGGGGAAGAGGTGGCCAACATCAGCCCGCTTCTCTCTGAACCCACCGCCACGCACATTTGCTTTCCCCAGGCATCGCATTCAGCTCCTGTGCTGCTTTAATCTCTCTGCTTTTTTCTCTTTTTTTTTTTTTTAATAACATTTGTTCCATTAGGAGACAGTAAACGTTGCACTGTCACCCTTTCTTGCATCTCTACCATTGTTTGCACAGGCAAACAGAGGGGGTGAATAGAAACGTTTTGTTTTCAGCTTGGAGGCAGAAGGGGAAATGAAAAAGAAAAATTTGGTTTGGCTCAAGCTGAAACACATTCACCCCCTGAGAAAGTTCAACAAATCAATTTTTTAAGTCTATATCAAGCAAAACATTTTGTACAGCCCAAATCAACTTTTTTTTCCAACTCAATATTAAACACTGGATTTTTTTTTCATTTTACAAAGAAAGAATTTGTCCTTTCATTTATATTACTTTGAAGCAGCGTTATAATTTAGAAAGTCTGATTTGTTACAATGAGCATTCAGGAAACCTGTGGGTAAGTGATGGAAATCATGTCACCAAATTTACATTATTTACTGGGGGGATCAGACTAATTGGAGTAAACAAATGAAAAAATATTAATGAGATATATGATTTTATGGAAAAAGTGTCACTCCATTTGGCACTCACCTTTTATGAACCTGTCCTGCTAGATCCATCTTTTTTTTTTTTTGATCTGACATCTTTTAAATAATTACACAAGAACGTAATTTGTTTCTCATTCTGATTATTTTAAGTTAGAAATAGCCTTTATCAGAAGGACTGTTTCAGAGATAGCGTCTAGGTATAATCTGAGCAGGTCTACAAATAATTTAATTCAATCCATGGTGGAGTGCGGCTTTAAAATAAGTGTAGCACGTTAAAAGCAAAAGCTAAATTTCTCATCTTTGTGTTTAATTTGCCAAAACAATCCAAGGGCTTTCCCACTAGACCCCCAAAGTCCTTGTAGGAGCCCATCTTTCAAGAGTACTCCCTTCCTGTTTCCTGAGGGTTACTCTCATGGCTAAATCTCCTCTATTGTACCCTCCTAAAGCAAGGACCAGGACATGCAAGGCAGAGGGCCACCACCTGGGGTCCACCTGGAAAAGGTCCCGCAGTAATGTGTTTCTGCAGGTCACTCTACATCAAACCCACAATCCCCTTTGGTGGGGAGAAGATTTGGTATAGAAATCAAAAGTTCTTAATTGTGAATGATTTTTACACCTTGTAACACTGAAATTGGGCAGGCAGGAGAGCGTGGCTCCCTCCTGGGGTGGTTTTGGCTGGAATGAAGTTGACTTTCTTACTATCATCTGGTGTAGTGCCGTGTTCTGGATTTGTGATGGGAAATAGTGTTGGTAGCACACTGGTGGTTTTGGTTGTTCTGAGTACCCAAGGCTTTTTCTGCTCCTCACACTGCCCCACCAGCAAGGGCTGGAGGTGCAGAAGGAGTTGTGAAGGGATACAGTTGAGACAACAGACCTCAAGTGACCAAAGGGATATTCCATACCATAAGATGTCATGCCCAGTATATGGGAAGAGCAGAGGGGGTCATTCAGAGTGATGGTCTGTTGTCCTCCCAAGTAACCACTATGTGTGATGGAGCCCTGCTTCCCTGGAGATGGCTGAGCACCTGCCTGCCCATGGGAAGTGGTGAATTAATTCCTTGTTTTGCTTTGCTTGAATGTGCGGCTTTTGCTTTCCCTATTAAACTGTCTTTGTCTAAACCCATGAATATTCTTGCTTTTACTCTTCCAATTCTTTTCCACTTCACGGCGAGCTGCTGCATGGTCCGAGTCACCAGCTGGGGCTAAACCATGACACCCGTGTAGCCTCCAGCAGCTCTAATTGACTTCATTGGGGGGATTTGTCTCAGCTTTCACGCCGCTTCCCCGGCTCCCGGCTGCGCGGGTGGAATTAAGACTTAAGTTTTTTTGATCTGGCTGGGGCCCAGTGTCACATCCCGGAGATGAAAGGCTGCCCTACAATGCCTCTAATCCTGGGCTGCATGATGTTTTCACAGAGAGGCAGATTTCTCACACATGGGGCAAAGATAAGGCTCGATATCTGCATCCCTTTTGTACCGCAGGGCTCTTAAGATAACTCCCATTTATATAACATAAAAAAGATTCAGAGGGATTTTACCAAACACCAAACTCTTTCTCCCTCTGTTATAAAAGGAGCCAAATCAAACACCCCTTTCCCTTCCCATCACAGTTCCTCCAGATGCTGTTTACCTCTGTGGAGTGGTTTCAGGCTGGAGATGAACTGGCAGGCTTCGGTGGGGGATTTGCAAGCTCGAATGTAGCTTTTCACGCTGCCGACAACGTCATAGAAAGTCACGTTGGATGCTAAAGAGAACGTGGATTGCACTGAAACATGCACAAAATTTGCCTCCCT
The DNA here is from genome assembly GCA_004320125.1 of Scolopax mira. Taxonomy (NCBI): domain Eukaryota; kingdom Metazoa; phylum Chordata; class Aves; order Charadriiformes; family Scolopacidae; genus Scolopax; species Scolopax mira. The sequence continues at coordinate 25,808 of BJBW01007667.1, forward strand.
AACAGAAAACAAAACAAAACAGCCCTGAGTACCATGGGTCAGTCTGGTATCATTGTTAGCACCTTATACATAGGACTCTCATTAACGCACATTATACATAGGACTTATTAACAGAAGCAATGCTTATCACAGACACAACATTGCATACATACTGAAACAGCCATGCATTGTAACAGACCTTAAAAACAGGACAGAGAAAACTTACATACAGAAGGATAAAATTGGGGCTGGAAGGGGTGCCAGTAGCTCACTTTGAAACCAGCCATAAATCCCTTCCAGGCAGCTCACAAGCCCATCCCCAAGCTGCTCAAGCCAGGAGGAGAGTACCAAGAGAGCTGGGGAAGGTGGTCAGGTGTTCCCCATGCCCTGTGCTACCACCAGGCCAGGTTGCATCAAGCCCAGCACCGACTCAAAATGATGAACATGGATCTCAAGTTGAACATGCCAAAGGCCCAAGTTTCTCACTCTTTCCCTGGCAGCTTTAGCCTTACCTGGTTGCCTTAACCGTGGAGTGGTGGTACCCTGGCAAGCCTGACAGCGATGCATCAAGCTGCAAGGAAGGAGAGAGCAGTTGTTAGTGCCCCAGGGGATGATGGAGGAGGCAGCCTGGTGGGATGCAGCATGGGTCAGCCCTCCTGGGTCATTGACACCATCTACTGGGTTTGCCAGAGCTTTCTGCTGAGGACAAAGGGGCTCTGAGCATCCCAGAAGTTCATCTGCTCATTAAGAAAGATGCGCCACCCTGTTGCCAGCAAGGGACAGCTGAAGTCACTGCTGCACAGCCTTGGAGAAGAACAAAGACCTGGGAGTTTTTGACATGAGCACCTGCCTGGGGTCCCACTGTGCAATGACTGACAAGGTAGAGGATGAGCCAGAAGAGCCCCGGGCAAGGCCAAGTTCAAAGCAGCACCCTCAGAGGCTGCTCATCTGCCAAGGAGCCTCCCTCTCCCATGCAGCTGGTTGTGCTCTCTCCCCAGCACAAGCTGTGCAAGCAGCATCAAGGAGACTCACCCCGGCTCCCCCCCTCTTTTGGTAGCATCTCCAAATCACCTACTCCAAAAAGAGTTGAGATGAACTACAGCTAGCCCAGGAACTGCTAGCAGGGTGAACTCATGCGTGCTATGATCTGGCTAAATAACACACAGAGATGCGTGCCCAGGAGTCTTTTTGAGCAACTGAAAGCACCGAGTACTGGGAAGCCACCAGCTCATCCAGGGCTTGCTCTGAACAGATCGAGGGACATGTGGTTGTGACAGAGTGTCTGGGAAACTCCACCAAGAGGAAAATATGTTTGGGTGGGTACTGATGCTGTGCTCCATCCCATGGGGTTTGGCTAAGAGCAAGGTGGCACCAGCTGCAGCCCACATTGCCCCAGCACCTGTGAGATTTACAGACAAACAATGAAGCTCAGAGTTACTGTTATAATGCTTGACCTTGGAGGCACACTAATGCCCTTTTGAGGTCTGGAAAAGGTAACACAGCCAGAAGACACTAGGAAAGGATGGTGGCTACAGAAGTGTGAACCCAGCCACACCACCTCTTGAGAAGGGCTTCAGGATTTTCTGGGCAGATATGCTGTCTTAAGCCCCATAGGAGCTGTATTTCTGCACTGCTGTCATGACAGCATGGGCAGGGCATGGGAGAGAAGTGTGCTGGGATTTAACATCTGACCAGTCCTAACTTACACCACACCAGGTTTTTTCAGTAATTAAAAAGGCTAAATCCACGCTACAGAGTCTTGTGACTTCCCACGAAAACCATAAGAGGAGTAAAGGGGACCCATCCCATCAGCATCACCAAAGTCCTGACAACAACACTCACCATCAACAGGATTTCGTCCTCGACATGGAGGAGCTCTGTGTACTTCCCATGGGTAATATTGAGTTTCAGGGGGACCTGGCCAATAAATATTCTTACTAAAAAGGAGAATAAGACAAGTTAGGTGGAACACACACCTCCATGCCATGTGTAGCTGCGGTTTCATCCGCCGGACACAAGAGACTGTCTACATGGAAAAACCTTCAACACAGCAGATAGATAGAAAACTCAAATCTGACATTCACCGCCCTAGTAAAGCAAAGTCCTAGCCTTGGGATTTTTCCCAAGGGTTGCTGCAATGTTCCCACAGTCACAGTCAAATTCCAGAGCTCAATGCTGCTGAACCGCATTTCACTGCAGAGTTCATACATTTCCTATAGAAACACAGACTATTTAAAAAAGATCCCCGAACACAGAAAGAGCTCGGTAAGTTTATTATTAACAAGATAGTTTCAGGTACCAAAGCTATTTATAATAATTTGGGGTAGACCTGCCAAATCTCTTACCCCTCCCTCTCATGGAAGGAAAGCAAATCAGCAAGTCAAAATAAAGCACTGTAGAAAGGACATTTACATTTTTCAAATTGTTGGACAGAATGAGCAATGACATTTGAAAAGAGGTCCAAAAGATGCATTTTTCTGTGCTGAGATTTATATTTGATTCATGGCAGCAGAATGCAATAATCCGAGTTGTCCAGACTGAGAGAGATAATATCCCTAAATCTTGTATTAAGTGTCATGAGATACTCGGGGAAATGAGAACTCAGAGCTCCAGTTTTATGTTCCACCAGAAAAACAAATAAGGTTGCAGATAACATTATAAAGCCTCCAATTCCTTCCCATTTTTTCCCATCCACAGAGCCTATCTTCATCACAAATTTTATATCAGACAGCTCTAATATAACAACTCCAGGTAAAAATAATCACCTTCTCAGTATTTACATAATCTGCCCATATCCCAGGTCAAGGCATAATGAAAACCACTCTCTAAATGAGAAGCTGACACATTCCAACTCGAAGAAATGTTTCAAAACACCCTTCAGGGACACCTCACCCATGTTTCCTTAGCAAAATTTCCATGCCTCTAATCCTCGCTGATTAAGGGTCAGCAGAAACTCTAGCAAAACAAATTCCCCTTTACAATGGGACATTGTCAATCCTTGAGATGGAGAGTCCTCTAATAGAAAGGAGGGGGTCAGAACCTGAGTTCCAACTAATAACTGTGCTGCGTGAAAAATGCTGAAGGTATGAAACAAGACCTTGATCTTGCAAAGACTTTCATGGCTGCTTGATTTTTCCGCACATGGCTGATCCCACTGAAGGCAGGTTACACAATGGCCCCACTCACTTCTCCCAGGCCAAGTGCCACCACCCGCCTTTGCAGGGCTGGGAGCTACAATAAGCTGCTGCTGAACGCTTTCTGGGGGTTGTAAAACACACGAGGAACATGTGGGGCACATCTGTCCTCACTAACAAGCCTCTTGCTGTGTTTTTTTTAAGAAACCCTCAGCTATCACTGCGCCTGCTCCTGGGAGCAACCCAACACAACGGGCTGTAGACACTGCGCTTGTATAAACACTAAAAGGCTCTTGTTAACAGTGATGGTTGGGAGGAGCACGAAGTTCCCAAACTAGTCTGAGACCAGGTTAATTTGTTTTAGAAAATTAGAGATAATTATTTCCATCTTTTTCTTCCCTTTTGTTTTCTTACCTAAATTGCACTTTCCTTTTTCCAGCTCATATCCAAGAGGACACTGACAGATATAGGAGCCACGGGTGCTGTTGCAGGTGGCCAGCGCAGGACAAGGGTTGGAAAGACATTTATCCACATCTAAGAAAGCAGAAAAAACCCAGGCTATAGTTATAGAATCACAAAAATCATCAACTCTTGGGCTAAAAAAATATCAATTTGGCTCCTCTTTTGTGACCCCCTGAGCACTGTCAGATGCATTGTTGCATCATTTGCACTTAACTATTTATCCAGTTCTTAAATATTCTGTTGGAGCTGAAAGAAGAAATACAAACCACATTCTCTAGAATATTAATTCAAAATCTCTTGGGATGCAGTGTCCATCCATGCTCATATTAACACTCAGCTCGTCTACAGCATTGCTCATCTGCAGATCTCTGGGTGCTTCCCAAAGACAAACAGTTATGGACGGAGAGACTTAAGAAGGGGCCTTGGCAGCCAGAGCTAGATACAGGAGCATGGGCTCCTTCACCAAAGTCCTGCCCTTTTCACCCAAACCCTGTTTCCATGAACAAAAGGCAGTGCTTGAACACTGATGCAGTCTGTAGATTACCCAGCAGTGGTGCAGACATTCTCAGCAGTTGTCACCTCCTTTACTGGGACTGCATCCCCCTCCTTGCCAGGCTGAGGATGTTCACGGCAGTAATATCTGCCTGTGACACTGCTCGTAATGCACTTCCCATGGGGTGAGCAAGGGCTTGGGGAGCAGACACCAACTGTGAAATAGGTTGTTTCAGGGGATTAACGATGGTAGTCTCCGATGCTTCATAGATTAGACAACTCAAACTATAAGTTCTGGAGAAGATACCCAATACCTCCCTTTGAAAAAACCCACCTCCTGGTCAAAAATGTCCCTTGGTGCTGTGTGTACAACTCACAAAAGCACAAATACTTGCCACACACGCCTGCAAAGGCAGACTGTAGGCAGCACTGTGGACTTGTCAGCAGCAAGATGCTACAAGATATGCTAAACAGTTTACACCCTACATGTACCTATTCTGCAGCTGCTGCCGAGCCCTGCAGCAGAGGCAGGAAGGATGGGCTTTGTGGTCTAAGCACAAAATGTGAGAGTCAAACCCATGTGTGTGTTTCTGACAGCACCCAGACACCCCAGGGCATCACACAGTGATGTAGACCAGACAGTCCTAAGCCGACTTGGGATATACCATTTGACACAATCTCTGTGTCTCAACTGGCCTGGCATGACCACCTCAGCATCATCGAGAAGGAGATTTGGTGCCTCTGATCCGAGCAGCCAGAAATGAGTGGGTGTATTTTAACGTGTTGGCTTTCCCTTTGCCATCTTTCAGTTTGTGCTGTGTACAGTGGGGACCGTGGCAGCTGCTTCTCCCACAGCAGCGAGTACCAACATACAAAGCATCACGTCTCAGGCAGCAGAAGGATCTTTTTTCATTCTGGTAAATGGCAAAACTTGGTATTTAAAGGAAAGAATAACTTGGCAAAAGCGTGAATCCGTTGGTAAAAAAGATACATTATGTTAGTTTTGGATAAAAAGAATAATCCATTCCCTTGCATGAAGCCATAGCTATAATTAAAATCAATCAGCCTGAGAAATAACCTTTAAATACTTAATTATTGGAGGGAATATACACCGTTGACAGTATTTTACTGTGATTAATGCAATTAGCACACACAATATCCTACAGTGGCATGAGGGCCAGGCTCCTGGACTGTAAACACAGAATCGATTTCCATTCCTATCAAACTTTGCTGAATGTATTTACTTGAGAAGATAAGGAGCCTGGCAGCAGTAATAAGTGACTGTAACAATGCACTGAGCAAGACTATGGTACACAGCCTACCAGGAGAAGCAACAGGCCCTTGAGTAGATTATTTAGTGACGTGGGAGGAAAACGACCACGGGTTGTAATAACAGAAGTTCCAACACAAATACCAAGTTCTGGCCAGCCACCTTTTCTCATTAATAAGATAGATACTGATTGGTATCAATCAATATGGGTGATTGATCGACAAATGTTAAGCACATCCTACACTTAGCAAGGAAAGCCTGTCGGCTTTATTTCCTTGAAATTCTCAATTTTCAGTTTAATGTTTCCATCAGAAATGTTCACCAAAATGCTCACCCCTTTCCAGCAGTTCAGCTTGATTGCTAAACCCTTAGCTTAACACCACCAAACATGGAGACTGAGTCCTTATCCTCAAACCGTGTCATACATACATACATAACCCTTGGAAGACCCTTAAAGGGGGACCTAGGCATTGCTGGCCCCCTCATCCCCCGCCTCACCACTGATAAGTGCCATTAAATATATTACCTGTTGCCGGAGACGATGTCTTCAGCCCAGTAGTGCTACTTGATGGAGGAAGAGTGGTTGGTTTGGTAGCAGCCAAAGTAGTTGCAATGCTCACAGTGGTCTTGCTGGTTGGAGGGGCTTCAGAAGGACTTGTAACAGGGATGTTTTCTTCAGTGACTTTACCAGGCCTTGCAGTGGTAGGATCCACAGCTTCTGTGCTTTCAACAGTGGTATACATGTGCTTAGTGGCAGTAGGCGTTTGAAGTCTGTGGGCTTTCGTGGTGCTAATATCACCCGGGGTTGGCCGGTGACCAGCTGGTGTTGTTAGCACAGGAGGTTTCACAGTTGTCAGTGCCACTGCGGGGATGATGACGCTGTGGTTTGTTGCACTTGGTGAGGGACTAAGGGGTGCATCCGTCGGCCCAGCCTGTGGGACATCACTGGCTGTGGTGGGCAGTGGCGTTGCTGTCCCAAAACTGCCTCCCTGGGTGGTGGTGGCTCTAGGCGAGGTGGTCTCCATTACTGTCATGGGAATGGACACAGATATGATGCGTCCACCAAGCTGCTCCATGGGTGCTGTGGGGAGAGGAGGAGACCTGGTGGAGGTGAAGGTGGTCCTGTTTTGGGGCTGGTGCGTGACATTATGCTTGTTGGTCCCCCTGGGCGAGCTCCCAGCCACAGTGGCTGTGGAGGGCGCCTGTCTGCTTACAGTTGTAGCTACAGAGGTGCTTGCTTGACCACTATCATTGGACTGAGGGATGGATGATGGTGACGAGAACAGAGGCAATAAAGATGCTAATGAATAGGATGGGGAAAGCAATGAAGAACTGGGCAAGGAGGACGACAAAGCCTGAAGAGGGGGTGAAGATGTCATCACAGAGGACGAGAGTGGTTGAGATGACTCTGATGGTGTAAATAAATAAGTTGTTGGTGGTGTTGATGACAGCAAGTGATGCAGTGATGACACTGCAGAAGAGGCTGGAAATGCTGATGAAGACACAGCTGAACTATCAGTGGTCAATAACTCAGAGTTAGCATTGAAGAGAGTTGTGTTTTGTATGCCGTCTGGAGAATCAGAAGTCAACAGTTTGGACGAGTGTACCAGCAATGGCTCTGTAGATGGTTCAACAAAACTGTCATCGCTGGATATGTTGTTCCTCCTGTCCTGTGCCACAGAAGACCTCGATGAATCAGAAGGGTTGGAAATCTCAGAAAAAAAGGTGGAACTTTCTGAGGAGTCAGCAGAGGCGCTGCTATTTGAGATAGACAGGAGGGTCCTTTCTCCTCCTCTGGTATATGTGGTTGAAATGTACGTGCCGTCTGTATGAGAAACCGAGGTCCGTTTCTCAGCATCGATGCTACTGACCGGCTGACGACTACTTGAAAAGCCTGCAGTAAAAGGACAAAATATATTAGAAAGATGGAGTAATATTAAAGTATTTTGACGTTATATTAAAATCACTTGCAAAATACAGAAAATTTTCTTGTCTGTGAACTTGTCCACGCGCTTCTAAAAATATAGAACATTATATATCCAAGCATGGGTGCTAAATTAGGAGTTTTCCACGCTCCTTTATTCATTCTAAAATGGTGAACTCAGACAGAAACACAGCTCCTGTGAAAGGTGTAGGGTTATAAAACACTGTTCTTCCAGTATTGCTTTTCTAATGTGATTGAGCACTTATCTTTCCATGCTATTTTGTGGCAAGCTAAGCAGGAAAACCCATCTGTTCTCTTTATCACTCATCATTTATAAAACTTGTATCGTCTCCCTCTTATCCTCTGTTTCCAACTAAAGAATATCCATCTTCTTCAGTCAGTTAGTTTTCACACACGGTGAACTTCATGCCTTTGCAGGATGAAATTATTATAATATGTTAATTTTTAGCTTATCATAAACTCATCAGTAGAAAACTTCACAGTCAGGAAATCATAAATGAGTAGCACATCAGTCTGCAAAAAATTCAGGTTATTAGCATAAAAGGTGCAGTCAATCTTATAATAGGAATTTCAGGGTGCACAGAAATTCAGCAATCTCTAAAAATAAATTTAAAAAAAGCTAATGAACATTTGATTTAATTCTACAAATGACTTAGGTCATCATGAAACAGTTCTGAAAGCATCACCCACAAGAAATCAGTTAGGATACAAAAAAATAAAGCAGCTACCAAAACAGGAGAGTGTCCTTGCTCAGGCTCATGGTTTCACTTCTGGAATGATTCCCCAGCCAGGTCAGGTCTGGCTTTGAGTCCTGGGACTCAAAAACATCCCCCCAAGTGTACCCACTAGTGGCCCTGCATGTACCAATGAACGAAAAATCTGTATACGGGGTAGGTAAAGGCACGACAATGTGAACTCCCCCACCAGGAGACACTAACTTACTTGTGAGGTCATTTTGGAAAGAAGAATAAGTGGGCATCTTGGAAGAACGTGAGAAGAGCGTCTCCGTTGCAAAGTCTGAGAAGCTGGTGGCCGAGGTGTTGGCCGTCCTGCTCTGCTCCATCAACCTCGGATGAGCTGGCCCCGCAGAGCTGGAGGTTTCGACGTAGGAAACAGAGCTCTCCATGCCACCGGCTGGCGCCCCGTCTGTCACCGAGTGCAGTGTCCTCTCTCCACCACCAGCAGACGTGGATGAGCTGTACGCGGGATCAGTGATGGGGCTGGACCGCCTTTCCTCAGCACTTGAGCTGCTCAGCGAGGGATGGCTGCTGCCCACGGCTGGAACAGGATCGAAAAGCAGGAATGTGATTTTATCATCTCAGAGCGTAAAGTACTCGTGGTTTCTACAAAAATCCTGGTTTGAAAAGCAGTTTAATAAAATTGCACAGGTGATCACAGATTAAATCTCTTGTATCTATCACCCTAAATGTGGATTTAGCAAACAAAGTGTCCTCCAAAGAAACAGGACTGTCCGAATACAGAGGGACAATCAGTACCGAGTCATAATGGCATATTTATAATTATTTATAACTACCACCCCAACCCAGGCAGGCAGTAGATATGTCCTCCAACAAGAAGCCAGACTTCTCATTTCTGAGACATTTTTGTTGAAGTCCAACAGCTGCAGATATACAATACCAAGGAGCAGAATCACCACCGCTTATAACTTCTGCCCGCAACACCCACAACAGCTCTGACACATGCTGGTGGTCATATCAACCCCGTGGAAGAGGAGGAGGGAGGGGTAGTGGGTTCTTCCCTAGTTCAAACACCATCCCAGAGTTCAGAAAAACTCACTGGAAGGTTCACTGGCAGCTGAGAAATAGGCGGAGACCCTGGATGAAAGGGTGACCTTGGTCTCCAGGTACCCTGTTTGGACAGATGAGACGTGTCCTGCTCCGGGCCATTCTGTGGAGGATGGGAGGGGGCTGGTGTGGGGCTCCCCAGCTGTGTCCGGGTGAGATGTGGGGTTTGCTCCTGGTATGCTCCATGTGCTATGGTTAGCTAGAGCCTGAGATGTCCCGTTCCCACGGCTGGAGACTGTGGTTGAGATGTACGTGGTCTCAGTAGGAGCACCAGAAATTCTTCCTCTCTCTGGAATTGCAAAGCAGAGATACACACAGATACATATAAAAATATATATTTTGTATAATACCTTTGAGGCCTCTACAGGGACTAAAATCTGAATTTCAGTTCCCACAGTGGAGGTGGAGCTCAGTCACCAACTTCACTTATTTGATAAGCAGGGCTCCGAGGCAATCTCAGCTTTTCTCCTTTACACAAGAAAAATAAAACAGATTGGGGTGCATGGTGCTTCTGAAGGAGAACAGTGGCAGGGAGATAGGACCTCATGCAGAAAGTTCCCTTGGGAGGACCAGTGGGTGTCAAACCAGCTCTGGTGGAACCCTGGAAGCAGAGCTAAGGCTGAAATACACAATAGCTGGGATATAAGGAAGTGTATCTACCAATCCCTCACACATGTCATGCCAGGCTCCCTCGGTTTGAGGGCTAAGGTCAATGCCTCATCACACAGGGGCCTATGTGGACCAGAAGAACTGCCTGGCCATCCTGTTCCTGACACAAGAAGCACTGCCCCGAGGCAGTGAGACAGATAATGTACCAGCTGTGCACTGCTCAGATGCCCTTTGCTATAAATCTGTCTTGATAAAAAGGCAATTCTGATTTAAAGTTAGAAAAGGGAGGGTGGGAGCTCAGGACAGGGTAAGGAGGAGGGGTACCCTCCATGGCAAACCAGGAAACCACAAGACCCACCTGAAGCACTTGGTGAAGGCGAAGACACTGAAAAACCAGGAGGAAATGCAGAAGTCAGCAGCTTTGTTGGAAGCTCACTTCCACCACCCTGTGAAACATTGCTCTGCCTCCCAGGTTCTCCAGTGGATGCAGATGGCAGAAGGACCATGTCCGAGGAACTGGTGTGGGCTGGAATGGGAGTGGAGCTCCCTGCCACACTGGATTTCACATGGATGTCTGACCTGGGCTCTGTGCTCCTCTCCCCACTGCTGGTGGCTGTCACCAAGATGGGAGTACTGGTGAGAGAAGCATTGGGCAGGTGTCCTCCCGTAGCTGAGGTCCCTTCTGCTGAGCAAAGGCAAAACAAAACACATTTATAGACACTAAACCATAAACACGTGGGCACACTCTCTTCCATCACCACCTTTAGGCTGATGGCACAGATATAACATGGCAGAAGACCTAAACCTGCAGAAAACTGTGAAAACACAACCCTTTCCTGTGCAAGGCAGTGCTGCTCACAGGAGGACACCCTGAAGAGGGCACTAGGAACAAGTCCTGGGAATGCTGTTGGGTTTGCTTCCCTTCCGTGCTGTCACAGAAAACAAACCAAATCTCGGGGCCACACTGCTCTTGCAGTAAGGCTGGGGTTTTCTGGTGACTAACTGCAAAAAGCAGCTAATGCATTTTTCTCTGGAAGTTGAAATTTTCCTCTGTAATCCCCAATGCTATTGTCCAGCACTTTCTAGCATGCCTCAACTCCTCCATATAGAATGGATGTTTGGGGTCTATGGAAAGAAGTCCCATGGGGATAGTCAGAACTCACCTGGGAAAGCATTTTCTGAAGCAGACAGTGAGCCTGTGAGCAACGGGTCCATGGATGACACAATGGCAACTCTGCCACCACCAGCCTGGGCTCCCAAAGAGGACTGGGTATGGTCTGTAGAGCTGATGGATTCAGTACCAGTGGTGGAAATCTCTGCTGTTTGGGCTAGCCCCGTGCTGGCTGGCAGAGGCCTTAACGTCCTCTCTCCACCCTTGGTGGCTGTTGTGGAAACCGAGGTGCTAATGGTTGGGAAATCGGTTCTTCCCTCTGTTGACAAGATGCTGAATGATGCATGGCTTCCTCTAGTAGCTAAGTTGTGGGAGAGAAAATTCACATTTTTACAAACATGAAACTATAAATAAACAAGCTTTCTTCTAGTAACATCAAGAGGCAGCAAGTACTTGCACAGTAAAAAATATGAGAAGATGCCAATCCAGAGAAAATGGGACATTTCCAAAGATGTGAAACCTCCTTACAGAGATCTGTCTTCTAAAAAAATGTGGTTTGATGCTGAGAAAAGTGCTATTACATAAAAACTGTTGAGCTGCTAGGCTATGCACTTGATTTCACCATTATGTGCCTGAGTACACTCCATGCTGCTAGAACAAACAAATACCCTAACAACCCAGAAAAGCCTGGAAATGAGTTCAGATAAGGCACAAGAAGTCTGAAGAAATGGGATCAGGAGGATCAGACCCCTCCAGCACCACAGAGGGGTCTAGGACCAAACTGCAGCATGAAGGACCTCAGAGACCACATTCAAAGTTGCCTTAACATTGTTGAACTGGTTCAGCTCCTGGGAAGCAGCACAGCCCAAGGGGTAGGACAGAGAGCAGGAACTGGAGTCCCTGGTTCTGTGGGGACATGATCTAATCCTCACTTGCTTAGTTCTCTTGCCTATAAAATTGAGATAGCAACTGGAGATAGTAAAAAAGGGAATCGTGATTTGAAAGTTAACTATTTTTCTTGGCGTAATGAAACTTCCCACACATGTGCCCTTTCTGTCACAAACCCAAACCACATTTTTTGGTCAAGCAAGAGCTGAAATATTTCAGACACAAAATCACACTGCATCTTCCAAACAATATACTCCACACAGCAGAAAAGAGTCAGGCAAGTATAAGTCCTCCTTCTACTTACAAGAAAAAAAGGTATTTCACTTCTAACTAGAGCTCACCTGATGAAGGACCTTCTGAAGGAGAGTGAGAGCCTGTTAGCGAAGGATCTGCCACCCGCTCGGTGAAATCTGTGGTTTCTCTGGACCCATGAACTCCATAGGTCTCTCTCACAGAAGACATGGATGAGGATTGGACTGTACCCAAGGCTCTGTATATGCCACTGGTGGACGTGGAGTCTTCTGCTGCCCATCGGCTGCTTGTGACAGACCTCGGGGGCCTCCCACTGCTGCCGGTGGCCATGGCTGAAATGAAAGCGCTGGTGGGAGAGGAAGTGAGGGGTTTTTTCTCTGTCATTGTGCTGTTAACTGGTCGGTGGCTGCTTCTGACACCTAAGATACAATAAAAAGCAGGTTTGATTTAAGCATATAGAGCTATACATTTGAGGGATTTTTTTGCATAGTATACACTTCTATACTATTTGTTGAGAAACTGAACAGTTCTCAACCTGGAAAAGGCACTGCTCTGGGAAGAGGTGAATCCCTTGCATTCAAGCACATGTGGCTAACAAAAAGCCATGAAAATCTCAACTTAAACCCATGGTTTTTAATGGCAGGCTGTGCACAATACCTGATTTAGGCATTTAAGGTGCCTTTGAGCCTGTTTGAATCAGGACTACATACCTTTAACTTCAAAGCAAATCTGGAGGACGAACTAAAAAAGGCCTGGGTTTAGGTTTTCTTGTGACGGTCCAAAGAGCCAAGTTGCTGTCTCAGTGCTGGGGTGATAGCACAGCCATGGGGCTGACACACCACCCCCCCCCCCACCACCAGGCACCTTGAGACACACAGGACTGGACACATTCTCATCCATAAGACGCTCAGAAACACCCCAGCCTGGTGTTTGACCCAGCCGGGTTTACCCCTTGTTTAGCAGGCATTGCTGCCCCAGGGCTCCCCCAAACCACAGCACTGGGGATGCCAATATCTCACCAGCTCAGCAGGAGCTACACTACAACACACAGAGCAACGGGCTTAATTGGGAATTAATGGTAAATCATAGAATCATAGAATGATTAGAGTTGGAAGGAACCTTAAAGATCATCGAGTTCCAACCCCCCTGCCCTGGGCAGGGACACCTCCCACTAGAGCAGGTGTCTCAAAACCCCATCCAGCCTGGCCTTGAACACCTCCAGGGATGGGGCAGCCACAACTTCTCTGAGCAATGTGTTCCAGTGTCTCACCACCCTCACAGTAAAAATTTTGTTTCTAATATCTAATCTAAATCTCCCCTATTTCAATTTAAAACCATTATCCCTCATCCTATCACTCCACTCCCTGATAAAGAGTCCCTCCCCATTTCTCCTGTAGGCTCCCTTCAGGTACTGGAAGAACGCTATAAGGTCTCCCCAGAGCCCTCTCTTCTCCAGGCTGAACAACCCCAGCTCTCTCAGCCTGTCCTCATAGGGAAAGTGGGGTAGAGCTTGCTTGGGACCCCTACAAGGGCATGGGGTGGGTCAGCAGTATTGTGGCCTCTCCTACAGACCAGCCCCCTTCAGGCACAGCACTGGGTGACGGCTGCCAATCCCCAGCAAAAGCATCTCCAGCAGGAAAAAAAGTGCACGCACGGAATTCTAACTGATGGCTGCTTTCCCCAGCACCAGAACTTCATTAGCAGTGAGGACATTGACGTTTTTAATTTTTTCACCCAAAAGCCAAGATCCACTCCCACCCTTCCCACCAGCCCCGCTGCCAGCCAGTAATAAAAATGTCCATGTATCCAATAGCGACTGATGGCCGTATCTAAAGAAAAACAGCGCAGGGATGTGAAATCTCGTCCAGCCCCAAAGCAGCCAACTTTCAGCCTAACAAATTTACCTCTGGAAGTACTTTGGGAGGCAGAGAGGGAGCTTGTGAGCAAAGGTTCCCCGGGAGGCGCTGGGAGATGGGTGGCTTCCTGTGAGCCGTTAGGATGGTGTATTCCAGCCCCCGAGGAGGAGATGGTCCCTCTCAAAGAGCTGGTGGGGTCGGTGCTGGTGGCAGAGCCCCTTGTTGCCCCATCTGTGAGGCCACTTGCTGGGGACCCCGGTGCCCCCACTGCCACACTGGGCATGTCAGCACCACGGGTGTCTGAGTGTAGCATCGCCTCTTCTGTGGCTGGGATGCTCTTGGGTTCGTAATTGCTGCTAAAGGCTAAAAAAAAAAAAAAAAAAGAGAAAAGAAATATAAAACTGCATACACGTAAATGAAAACAGCTGGGTAGGTTTCATCCCGCTATCAGTAGATGTAGACAACCTATGTGTGAATATTTAATACGGAAATATTTAATACCGGGAAATCATTAAGATGGGGGGAAAAAAAAAAGTGATCTCTATATAGGAACTCCTGAAATTATTGCTTGCAAAATTCAACTGAAAGTTTTCAAGGAAAATCTATCCTCCTCTTCCAACAAGAATAATATTTATCCATACTTTCATTTCTGTGAAATGTTTTTAAATGTACAGAATGTGCCAAATACAATATTATTCCTCCTTTCTTTAAAATAAAAAGGATGTATTTTTTTTGTTTATAAAGAGTCTTTAAATAATGTTCTGAGTTATCCAGCTAGCTTTCAAAACTCACTCGTGGAAGCGCTTTCCGAAGTAGACGGCGAGTTTGTGAGCAACGGGTCGGTGGCACTTCTGCCACCACCACCCTGAGACATCCTGGGGGACCTCCGGTCTGAGGAGCTGGTGATTTCGGCACCAGAAGTGGAAACCTCTACTGCATCAGCCGGCCTGGTGCTGGTTGTCAGAGACCTCAACGTCCTCCCTCCACCCTTGGTGGCTGTTGTGGAAAAAGAGGTGCGAGCAGTGGGGAAATCCGAAACTCTCCTCTCCATGGCCGAGACGTTGGATGGCTGGTAGCTGCTTCCAATGGCTACGGCACAATAAAACACAAAAACCAAAACCTGGATGTATACGTATGAAATTATAAACAGATGGATCCATTTTCTTCCCAGATGCTTGCAGCGCACATACGGATGTTAAGCATAGGAAGTTTTCAATCTGGACAAAGTGCTCTTTTGGAAAGGCATGAATCCCCTCGCTGCAGGAAGACTTTGCACAAAACCCGGGGCTCCCTGCCAGGACAGCGTGGCTTCACGAGAGCCGGGGCGGCTCAGCCAGCAGGAAACCTCCCCCCGGGAACAAGGACTGTGGAGATTTTGCCTTTTAAATCCCACCTTTGCTCTAAGACTGGTGGAAATCGGCCCAGGCTCTCTTAGTATTTTTTTGTAGCTTGAGCACAGCATCAAACAGCAAAGCAGGGAAAGCTGAGCATAGGAGCTCACGGCAGATCCCAGGGCTTAACAGGACACAGGGAAAAAATGCTTAAGGAAGCGCAAAATAGGGTGGAACAACAAATCATAGACTAACCGAGCTCACCCGTGGCAGAGCTTTCTGAAGCCAGGTGAGAAGGGGTGAGCTGGTGCTCCGTGGAGGAACCCTGCGCCAGGGCCACCGAGGAGGAAAAACCGGCTCTCAAGTTCCCTGCGGCCGTGATGGTGCTCCCAGAATCTGTGACAGAGGGAAGGGACGTGTCAGTGCAAGAACCCTGGAGATGTGTTTGCTCCCAGCAAGACTCAACAACACCATGGTTTTCAGCAAGTTCACATGGAGGAGGGCAAAGTCTCCGTTTCGGAGAACTCCAGAAATCAGCTGCTTGCAAAGCAAGCAAGGGGAAGCCGTGGAGCCCAGGGATCTCAGTTTTATTGTCCTGTACAGGCATCTCACCCTGTCTAGCCAAGAGCAAACCCACCCGGCGTGGCCGTGAGCGTGGGTTACCAACCTCACACCCCACTGCAGCACCACTCGGATGGGACACACAGCTCAGGTGGAGCTGGGGACCCCACCTTTGCTGTGCAGCTGGCACTCGACCAGCCGAGACATTTCACAGTTGCAGATGCCCACCCTGCAGAAAACACAGTGATAAGGCCCAAAGACTTATTTTTTTGGTGAGGGGGTTGGACCAAGTGATTTTTTTTCCATTGCTTTTTCTTCTTTCAGCAGGGAATTTCAGCTAACTACCCAAAACCCACCAAACAGTGCATGCAAAACACAGCTCTTTCTCTGCTTCAAGAAAGCAAAAGCTATATAAAGGGTTTTTAAAGCTATAAAACAAATCCAGGGGCCAGCAAAGCTCACCTCCAAAAGCACTGTCTGTGGCAGGCAATGCTGTGAGCAAAGGGCTTGT
Organism: Scolopax mira; assembly: GCA_004320125.1. Taxonomy (NCBI): domain Eukaryota; kingdom Metazoa; phylum Chordata; class Aves; order Charadriiformes; family Scolopacidae; genus Scolopax; species Scolopax mira. Next base: position 42,014 of record BJBW01007667.1, read on the forward strand.
GGAGTCCCCCATGACATCCTTGGGATGTAGCACAACGTGGTTTGCACCAGTCTGGGTACTGGAAGCTTTGGGGGAAGACTGGGGCTGTCCCGGAGAGCCAGGGAGAGGGGTGCTGGGGAGGGGTCGCAGTATCCCCCCACTGCTACCCGAGGGGCTGGATGAAGTGGCTGCAGTGCCTGTGGGAAGGCTGCCAGGCGGCTCTGTGCCCACCAAGCTGCTCACTGGTCGAGATGGGCTGCTGGTGCCTGCAAGGCAATGGGGGAAATCAAATGAGAGCACAGAGACAGGCTGAGCTGCCCACCCAGCATCCTCCACTGCCACCTTCCACCTCCCTCCAGGAGCCCACGGTCCCCTTTCCAGTACTCTGCCTTCAGCAACTTTGTGTTTGGGAGCTGCACTGAGTCATTTTAATAATTTTCAAAGCCAGGAGAAGCTGCATGGGTCTCTCTCTCTCCACTTTAGTGCATGAAGCAAGGCAGAAAACTGCCCAGGGCACATGGTGAGGATGGAGGGCTGGACCCAGCACACAAAGCTCTAGCAACACAACCAATGTCCAGCTTCTCTGGGCAAGAGCACCCCCTTGTTCCCAGGCTGCACTGGGGTGGCTCACCTGGGTGACGAGTCTCTGCAGATGAAGGCAGCAGCACCATCCTCGTCGTGTTGTCAAACTCCACCATGTCCAGGGCCCCATGGTGCCTGCCCAGCGTCCTCTCATGTGAATCGGTGCTGACGGCTGCCAAAACCAGGGGTGTCCTCTTGGCAGCTGCGGGGGTGCCAGGAGAAGCCAGAGCCCTCTTGCCTCTCTTCCGGCTGCCCGCAGCACGGTGATGGCTCCCAGCGGCTGGAAAGCAGGACAGAGAGGGTCATGTTCTCCCTGGACACATAAAGTGGGGTGGCAGCACCATCACCTGCAGTGGTACCCAGCCCTACCACAGGATCACAGCTACATCCCCTGTGTTTCCTCTACTTAAGATAGAACATGCTGCAAGAGGGACTGCTGGGAACAGAGGGTTTCTGTCACCAAAAAACAGCAGTGTTTTGAAATTTGTCTTCATTTGTGCACGGCAAGAAAAACAGATACTTTTTTTTAAAACTTTAAAAAAGTACATGGCAGTAAATAGCTGATGCCAGGAGAGCGAGGAGCTGGGCAGTGCTAGCTCCATACTCTAGTCCCTAAGCAGGAAAAAAATTGAGGAATTAAAAAATTAAAGAAAAACTCTATGCTTGTACTTCTATACTTAAGTGGGGACAGGGCAGTCAGCACAGCCTTGTCCTGCTGGTGTGGGAAACGGGCTTTGATTTAGTGGCACACTTAAAAAAGTGCATTGGTTTACTCATGACCACAGTCCCACCAAATGTGGTGAAGATTATGAACAAGCCCAAAGGTAAGTGTTCATTTGCATGATCTCCACGTGACGACCCCAGCTACAAATCAGATATTTTTAACTCAGTCACTTATAATTTAGGCTGGGTTCGTGGTGGGGTTCAGCTCCTCCCAGGAGGAGATGTGGGGATGCCAGAGGTCTCAGCTCTGCGTGCAGCCTTTGAACTCCACGGATGGGCAGGAGTCTCTGGGGTGCTGCTGGGTGGTGAATAACAACAGCTCCCGAGAATCATCGCCATTGTAACATTAACAAAAAAATAAATCAGCTTTCTTGGCATTGGATTTCTTCCAAAAATCTTAATTTCTAGCAGGGGGGAGGGAATACTTCCTAATCCACCAGCTACACCTGCTCCCTGGGCTGGGTAAAGTGAACAGGGAGTCTTGCATTGATAAAACTCACCAGGAGGATGGCTGTGGGCAGGCAGGTGGGTTGCTCCCCCAGCAGATGGAGTGTCTGGGGGTTCTGCTCCTGGCAGGGTGACATCCCCACCACCAGCGAGGGGACCAACGTGTCCCATGACTCTACTGGCTGCTGGCACCGCGCTGTGCCTGGCAGGCAGTGATGCCCGCTCTCTGCTCCCGGCCAGCATTGTCAACAGCTCCACACTGTCCATGAGAGAACCAGAAGTCCTTATCTCCGTGTCTGAACTTCTTCTGACGTTATGGCTGCTTTCAATGACTGAAAGGAATAACAAGAAAAAAAATTTAAATCCCGTCAGGCTCGGTTCGTGGCAGTAACACTGAGGCCAATCTCTGATCTCATTTACACTAGAGAAAATTTTGCATAAACAAAACACAGACATGAAATTTACTTTTGGATTCACACCAGTGGAAATTAGGTTGGTCTGTGGGGCCAAATGCCAAAACCCACCTTTGTGCATGAGATTAATTCAAATCGTGCTCTTTTTTTTTTTCGTGCATTAGGAGGAATAAATCTTTAAAGGAACAAAAAGAATGTATTAAACAAACAACTGATGAAGGTATGTGCAGCGTGGAGTCCATGGGAAGAGCACATAGGTCTCCAGAGCTGATGGCCAGCTGGAGCCCAGCACAGTCCATGTGCCCCATTCTGAGAGTGTGATGGGAGCAGGGAGAGTCAAGCAGGTCTTCCCCTCTCTCCGCCCAGCCAGTGCCTGCTGGATGCCTGATTTCAAGTCCCACCACCTCCAGAGAGCTGGCATGAAGCTGGCTGAGAACTGCAAGGCAAACGGGAGGGTTGGTATAACCCATCCAGACACCACCAGGCATCAAACAGAAGAGATCCGCATGGATTACACTGGCCATCCAGGAGCTGAAGAACCCCAAGGTGACAGGCATTTTGGTGTATCTGACATTAATGTCTACAGAACATGAGAAACCAGATGGAGAAGAAGTCTGTGCATCTGCAGGTCCGTTTTCTGTGAGCAAGAGTGGCCAGACCCCCTGCTCCATCCTAAAAGTGTTGAGATCAGCTCTCTTGCTTCTGTTAGAAGGCGGGTCCAAACTCCCACCTCTGCCATCATCCAGAATCCTTTCCTTATTTTTTTAGAAAATGAATAAACACATTTATGGAACAAAATTTGGTTCCCAAGCCAGCATTACCCTTTAGTTTAGCTAGCTCTGCCCCTCCCTCCACTTACTCCCCACCGTGCCGATGGGTAACAGCAGCCATCTCATCCCCTCTTTGCACAAGTTTTCTTCTGCATTTCTACCACCTGCTGTTATCTTATGGACCCACAAATTACTTCTCCCAGGGATGCCAACAGACGTTACATGCTTTATGGGATCTCTAAAAGCACACAGATGGCTGTGTGCATCTCTGGAATAGAAACATGTTCCCAAATGGGGCTCTAAGCAAGGGGGCTACTCAGCACCCAGCTTCTTGGCTCGATCATTAAGGCTGACCACTGGTGACAGTAACAGCAGGACTCGGTGCAGTAGCTGTAGCTTCAGCCTTGGGTGTGCCATCCAGAGCAGGGCATCTACTGACAGCTGCCATGAGCCATTCCAGTGAGGTTTGTCAGGGGAATCAGCATTTCCAGCCTGTGGTACCAGTCAGGGCTGTGCAAAGATTTCCCTGCACATCTGTCACATGAAAACCAGCAGCAATAGCAGCCATCCCTGCCCTACGTTACAGCCCTGAGGCCTGTCTGGCACCGCAGCCTCAGGTGTTCTTCAAAGCTCACAGCAAGTCAAAGTGAGTCAAAATCACTGCTGTGACATCTGAAACAGCAAGATCCCAATTTTGCCCATCTTCCTTACAACCAAAATGCCATCTCTGGGCTAGAATAGCCCAATGCACGCCATACGTGCTGAGTGGGCAGACTGGGAGCCCAGCTAGGGAAACTGCCATGAAAGGTGACAGAGCCTGAAGCCTCTCAAGAAAATGAGAGAAGTCATATATTTTGGGAGGGGCACTCTCCCTACTTTGCATCTCAGAGATTCATGTGGCTATGGGACATGTCCTGCCTGTCACACACAGAGCGTCTCAAAATAGGGCCATGGTTGATACCCAGGCAGCAGCTAAAGGCACAGCTCAGAAGGTTAAGCCTTGCACACCTGTCCTTGGCTTGCAAGCACTTTCTGCAAGAAAGCTGTGCCTCAGAGAAACCCCCATGGGACCTCCTAGCCTTACATGTCTCCTTTGGGGTTGCTGTACTTGCCACATCAGAGGTGGCAATTTCAGGAGTGGTCTCCTCTAACCATCTGCAATAGCTCCAGTGGGAACTCACCAAGAAAATGAAGATACATAGGTAGGACAGTCTGCATTTCATCCAGGGAGTCTGAGCACCACGAGGCTCAAGGAGACAAGAGCTGTGGTGGAACAGAGCCCCTTGGGTGCTTTTACTGAGAGGCCGAGCCATGGCTGCGATGCCCACCTCGCTGAGCACACGGAGCAGCCGCTGCCATCTGGAGCCAGCCATGAGCCACCTCCTGGCCCATAAAACAAGCTGCTTGTTGTCGCCATTTGGACGAGGGGATGCAAAATCTCGCTGTTCCCATTTGCAAGCCAATACCCAGCCTGTAATTGTAGCCCACAAGTCCATTTATAGCTGCCCTGATGCTGAAAAATTTGGGTGTGCTGGAGGGTTGGAGGCTGAATTTCCCTCTGTTCCCCTCTCACTAAAAGCTTTCAGCTGTGCAACCCATGCTTACTGTGCCCCAGCAGCCAGCTTTGCTGCACAGAAGAAAGGGAAAGCAGCAGATGCTTAAAGAAACCCTTAGGGGATGAGTATAGACAGAGGGAAATTCGCTTTCTCAGGTTGTCAAGTCATTTGTCAACAAGGACTCCAGCCAGGCATGCTAAAATATATAGTGTGGGGCACTATAGCAGGCATTTAATTGCCACTTCTTAAAAATACTCATGGAAAAGCCAGCAAGCAGTACCTTTCAGCTACGACCCTTGAGTGCATGCAACCGGTTCAAAAGTTAAATGCTGATGGTTGCTTGTCTGGTTGTTGTTTGCCCCACAAATCCACACTGGAGTTTTCCCTATCCTCTTTCAGCTCTGCAGAGCTGCTGGGAACAAACTGAAGGAAAACCCTTCCCCTTATTCTGGGCACCAGGAAACCTGGCTTTGAGTGCAGCCAGGGAGTGGATGGGCTGAATACAAAGGTATTATTTACACAGGGCTTTTAGAGTCATCTGGCATTTTTAACTCTGCCCTGCAAAGTATGCCAGGTCCTGGTGCAGGGGGGGAAACCTGGTACCAGCATGGGCTCAGCTCACCAATTTGATGGGTACAGAGCATGAGTTGTGCTGGAAAATCCAACCCACAGCATGTAGTAAGGAAACCCAAAACCACCAGGTTGTACAACAAAGACGACATGACATCTCAGCTCACCACAGAGCCATCAAGCTTGCCAGACGTGCAAGACAAAACCACAATCTCCTCTTTGATTTGCCTGCAGAAATTAGCTTTCAAAGATAACCCCCCGCTGGAGAGGATGGACCAGATGCAAAAAACACACATGGGGACCATCTGGCCTCCCCCCATGCACTAAAGGCTTAAAGCAGGGTGGCCCTTTAGCTCAGGTACAGATTTGTCACTAACAGCTTCATCACATCCTAAGCTGCTAACTGCTTTCCGCCGTTTAACTCCACACGACCGTAGCCGTCAGGAGAAATATTTGACTTCCAGCTCAAAACCCTCCTGCCACCCACCGGACCGGTGTTTTCCTTCCCAGTTAAAACTAGCAATGATGCTCACCAGACAGGTCGAGGCTCAGAGTTACTTTTTCTTCACAAGCATAACAAGCCCGCGGCTTGCTGGGAGCTGAGTTATAAAGCAGCCAGGACAAACAGATCGAGTTCCAGCTGATTTCTCCAGGCTTTGGGTTTGCCCCAGCAGCCTGGCTGGATGTCTACCTTGTGTGACTCCTGAAAAATCCCTTTTGGACCAGCAATCTTCTGTCTTCATCCCTGGGTGCAGCATGGGCATCGCCCTGGCCAGGAGGTGGCTGCTGCCGGGGCGCTGTCATGGTGATGCTCAAGGCTCAACCACGGGACAGCACAACACTGAAAAGCACAATACTGGGAGTAAATACTCCCTCACTGAATTTCACTGAATATTTAGAGTTGGAAGGGACTGTAGAGATCATCTAGTCCAACTCCCCTGCTGAAGCAGGATTGTCCAGAGCTAGAGCATGTTACTCAGGGCTGCATCCAGGCAGGTCTTGAAAACCTCCAAAGAATGAGACTCCACGACCTCCCTGGGCAGCCTGTTCCAGTGCTCCATCACCCTCACTGTGAAGCAGTTTTTTCTCATATTTGAGTGGAACTTCTTATGTTCAAGCTTGAGCCCGTTGCCCCTCGTCCTCCCACTGGCAACCGCTGAAAAGAGTTTGGTTCCCTCCTCCTTCCACCCACCCTTTAGATACTTATAGGCGTTAATAAGATCTCCCCTCAGCCTTCTCTTCTCCAGGCTAAAGAGTCCCGGCTCTCTCAGCCTTTCCTCATAAGAGAGATGCTCCAATCCTTGAATCATCTTTATTGCCCTTCACTGGACTACCTCCAGTAGCTCCTTGTCCCTCTTGAACTGGGGAGCCCAGAACTGGATGCAGTATTCCAGTTGTGGCCTCACCAGTGCCGAGTAGAGGAGGAGAATGATTTCCCTTGACCTACAAGCCATGCTCTTCCCTTTGCAGCCCAGGATTCTGTTGGCCTTCCTGGCCACAAGAAACAGGCCAAGAGATGACCACTCCTCGACCAGAGAACACAAATTTAATCTGGTTTTGCACATAAGGAAAGCCAAGAGCGATTGCTTGGGCTTCACCCCAAAGCAGCCCCTCCTGGGGAGGGTGGCAATTCCCCAGGGACCATTCCCCGGTGCGGCTGCCCATGGAGTGGCTGTTTTGCCAGGGCTACGGCCACCCCAGGAGCATCCCATGCTGAGCTGAGCACGCATGAAGCTAAAGCAGGCTCCTCCCGAGGACAGGCAGCTATAATTATAAAGCCCACATCTGTTAACGTTGCATAATCTGAACATCATCCGAGGCTCGCGGAGGGGGGAAGGAAAAAAAAAAAAACAAAACACCAAAACAAAAAACCAAAACAAAACTCATCACAACTTGGAAAACTCCTTGCCGGCTGCAGGGAAAGGTTAGGAAGCGAGGCAGGCTGTGAGGGAGGAGAAGCCTGTGAGGGGAGCAAAGCTGTCCCCGCAGCGGGTGGCACGGGCGGCTGCTGGTCCCCGCCGGGGCCGGGCTCTGGGCTGTGTTTTGAACGGCTGCTGCGGATGTCGGGATCATGGGTGGAGGCCGGTTGGGAGCCAAGTGAGTTTGTGTGAACAAAAGCTACAGCCCTAAATCTGGACCGTCCAGGGCGCTCTGGGATTTTTTCAATTTCCTTCCTTGTTCTTGCCCTGAAAGAAGCGGTTCGAGGTGGAAGGCAGGGGGGGGGTGGGGGGGGGTGTTTGAAATGGAGTTTTAAAAAAAATAAAAATATTTCATGCTGGAGACGGGTCAGTTGAGCGTAAACACGCTGATAATATTGCTTGGGGAAGGTCCCTCGTGTGCACTAAGCACGGGAAGAATGTGAGAGGTTTTTAACCGCATGCGGTCAATCCTTTTTTGCTAATTCTTTTGCTGTTAATAAAAGGAACCATTCAGGCTGGATGAAGAACGGAGGCGAGAGAGAGTGGATGGGGAAGAGAAGAGGACAAGAGCCTCATCAGCACCTCCTGCCCTGCTGTGGGGCTCAGTTTGGATGGGGTACCCTACAGATATATCCCCTGGTAGTGCCTTGCTCTGGTCCTTGTGCTCCACGTCCTCTCTCCACTGGGTCCCGGGCAGAGCAGGACAGCAATCTGCAGGACTTCAAATCATTTTAACCAAAATATGAAGGATTTATCCAGCCACCAAAGGTGACTGAAGCTTTAATACGTCAGCTTAAAGGTGGGGGTCTTAATGGGATCTTAATGCCAGTGCTGAGGTCCAGGTGGTTAACACCTACCTGGCTGCTATATGTGATGGGTACCCACAGGGCTACAGACATCCTCAGCCCCTCCTATGCCACGGTACTTGGTTTCAGTGCTGCTTTATGAGGCAAAAACACACTTGCACTTCCACACCCTCTCCCTTCTGTAAAACCACGGAGGATGCTAAAGGCCATTTTTGCTTCCTACCCTTTATTTAACGATCCCAGAGCCTGATGCTCAGAGACACCGTAAGGAACAAAAGGATCCAATTATTGCTCTTAAGAGCAGCACCCTAAAGCAGAGAAACAGGCACTCCAACATAATGAGGCCGCAGAAACCTGTGGTTATTCCAAAAGCGTGGGATGCATGCGTAGAGCCCTTCTGCAACCAGGGATAACACCTGCACAATGCAGGGACAGGATGTTGTCCTGCTTATTCCAGTGGTTTCCACCCTCTTAATTTTGGTGTCCTAAACATTTCTCTGGGATGCAGCAGGTCCCCGGATCACCATGCCAAGCCTACGAAACCCTGAGCTTCATACTCATCTTTCTTGGATAGCTTGGGTCCAATCCACAGATCCCTGGAAACGCATGGACCCATGCTGCCTGGAAACCACCATCCCAGGGCTCAGAGCAGCACCTTAAACCTCTTTTAATGAGATTTTGTTTTTAAATAGCTTTTGGCAACTGAATAAAATAAAAATACAAAGTCCTGTTTTATTGTCGAGTCTTTGAAAAACACTTTCAAACACAAGTCTACTTCCAACAGGGACAAGAGGTCTCATGACTACTCATGCTCCCAAAAAAACCCATAACCATGCCAAGGCGTCAGTAAAATCCCAATCCACCCATCCATACAGCCAGTGAAGAGGGGACTGAGCCTCCAGCCCCAGGGAGAGGCACTGGGACCTGTGTCCCTGCTGCCTTTCCCAAGCAGAAAGCCCAAAATAGCTATGTTTGCTTGGTTGCCCACTCATTATTACCTACCTCAGAAGTGTCCCCTCTGACATTAACACAGAAAAAAACCCTGCAGACCCAGGGGGTGTGAAGGCAGCTCTGCCCCAGCACCAGCCGATGGGTCCAGGAGCACTTACCAAAGGGACTTCTTTCTCTGTGTAAACATGAATAAAAATAAGCCAAAAAAACCCTCCCAAATGGCATGTCTCTCTGAGCACACACACCTCCTCTCTGTCCCTTCTCCCACCACCTTGTGAGGCCGAAACATCTCCCAGCCACACTGCCTGCACCACGGATCCCAAATGCTAAATCACCGCACCACCTCATCCCCTTCTAAAATCCTCCAGGCTTTTCTGCAAACTCCTGCAGAAACATTACATCAAAGATCACCCCATGCAGCGTTTCTCCTTCCTCTTTGCAGGGTTTTTTTTAAGTTCCCTGGAAGCTTGGCTCGGTGGGAAGGCAGGGGTACCTACTGCTGGCACTTGGGAGGGCAGGGCAAAAGCCGTGCAGGGACTCAGCCCGGTGTCATTTTCACTCGTGCTCCCATCCGAGGGCAGTGCTGCTGGAGACTGTCAGACGGCTCGGGGAGGAAGTCTCCTGGCAGGGCTCCACCAAAGTGGAGTTGCCTAGGTCACTGGAACAATAAAAAGGCAAGAAAAAACATCCTGGCTGCAAAAAAGAAAGGAAAAAAAAAAAAAGAAAAAAAAAAGGAAAAGAAGCCATAGCAGTGTGTACAGTGCTGGATAAGTGGAAAGAAATGGGGCTGGAGAGAGCAGGACGATGTTGCTACTGGCTTTTGTAAGCACACGACTTAATTTCTAAGATGGACCTTTCTCCAGAGTTCTCATATAAAAAAAATTCCAGAAACCTGGACATTTCTCCGCAAGGTATACAACTGGTGAAAATCTCACATGGGGCAACATTTCCAGGGAAGCTAACCCACTGCTGCTATTAATTACCCTTTGCATGTTAACCAGGGCATCACAATCCATCGTATGACTTCCTCGCACCATGGCTCACCCCCAGCAGCTGCCGGCGCTCATTTAAAATGGTCAATATAAGAAATCAACCTCCAAGCAGGGACTTATTTCGGCAACAAGGGGGTGAGCAGCCACAGAGGGATGTGCAGCCCTGGAGCTCAGGCTCCTCCGTAAGGAAAGGTGCTAGCAGCTTAGAAGCTTAGCTTAGAAGCTGCAGGATGAAATTTTGCTTTCTGAGAAGTTTGATTTCAAGGCCAGAAGGGAGCATTAGCTCATTCTGTCTGACCTCATGTATAACCAGAGTCATTCCATGTAGCTTATTTACGCTCAGCGACTTGTATTTGACTTCAACGGATCTTACAGGGAAAAATCCCCAAACTATTGATATTTGTGATTATTTGGGATCGTGCGTAAAACCACAAGAACTATGGGCTGAAGCCCAGATTTTTTTGCACAAGCCCTCAATGCGCATCAAAAAGTGATGCCCGGTGGTGCGAGGGGTATGTGCAGCAGGAGCCATCCACCCCAGGAGCCAAGGACTCCAGCCCTTTGCCAACCCAGGAGAAAAGAAGGTGGTATTTTCAGGTCAGACTCTGGAAAAAAACCCATAGGGCCCTGCTCCAAAGTTGTCTGAGCCCAGAAGCTGCTTCCCACAGTTAGGAGGGGACAATAAATACCATGAAGATGGAGGAGGGAATAGGAAAAGAGGCTCTGCCACCTTGAGAGGCCACACCAGGAACAGCCAAAGGCTGTCACAGGCTCCCAGGGCAGCCGAGAGGTGCTGCCCACTGCTGCAGGGTGGGCTTTGCTCCGGGTGTCCTGACCAGAGTCTCACTCCAGCAATGCACTTAAGAAGAGCTCTCCAGGGAACTATTCTCTGTGCTTAACGTTAAGCATGCGCCAAAGAGCTTTGCTGGCTGGTGGCCACACCAGGGAAGAGGACCAACCTGGTAACTGAGCAACTTCTCAAGGATGTGGTGGGGAAGAGAAGGATGAAAGGCCCTACAGATGCAGGAGGATCACACGGCCTCCAAGGGGTGGATGCATTTGGTGACACACATATACAAGGCTTGTTGGGTTCTTCCCTCCACGTAGACTACTGAAATCCAACCCCATCCCAGAGGAAAACTGACGGCAGCCCAAGCCTTACACCCAGCCCTCACCTCCCAGCTGAAGGTGGGTTGCAGGGCATGCTGTCATGGCAGTGGAAAGTACAGATGGTCTACTCTTCCAGCAAGGGATGGTGAAACTTGTGAGGGGACCGAGAAAAAAAAGCAAACGGGCAAAAAAATAAATCAGCTTAAAGATAAATTAATCCCCAGAAGAGATAAGGGCCCCCACTTCCCTTCCCCCATCTGCTGCAAAAGGATGATGATCTAAATCGCATTTCCTAGATGACACCGTACCGATCTGCCGCCGGAAGCAGCAGTGGCAGGGCTCAGGATGGCGTCGGACCTCCTTCTTCCAGGGGATGAGCCGGGTCCTTCCCTGCTGGCACCCACTGACCGGTCACCACTGCCACTGCGGAGGAGCAGCATGCACCAAGGTGTCCCTCCTGCTGCCCCGCACCGCCCTTCCGCTGCCTTTGCAGTCATTTATTTCCTTTCTGAGAACAAGAGGGGGAAGAGATTTACCATTTCTGCACATGTTTCAGGGAGACTGGAACCAAGATGCCCTCGTTGTCTGCGTGAGGGTCTCTGCTCCGCAGCCGGCAGCCCCGTGGCCAGCAGTGGAAACGGGTGATGGAGAAAAGGCCAGGATCAAGCTGTCACGGGAGTCAGGGTCAGGTCATAGCTCCCTTGGTGTATACAGGCACTGCGTGCTGAGCAACGCAGCACTGAGGAGCAAGAGGCCAGAAATCAACACCCAAAACCCATCTGCCCACACACTGGCCTGTATTAGCCAGCATAGAGCCACCTCACACCGACTGCCTTGGCATGCTCTTACCTTCAAGTGACCATCAACTTTCATTGTAACCCAGCAGGTGACATGCCTCACCCATCACTGTATGATCTCCAGGGCAGGATTATGAAGATCTCTGTCTGCACAGTATGGAGCATTCTCAGGGGACACAGAATTGCTGGCACTCCCATGCCCCAGGTTAGAAGCCTGGGGGGGTCCTCGTCTCATTTGGCTTTCTTCATGCATCATATTTGCTCCACATCCCTCAGAAAAGACCATCTTCAAGATTATTCTTCATTCTCTGATCAAGTTTCCCTCCTAAGAAACATCCTTTCAAAGGGCTTTTATCTGCAGGGTTGGCTGCCAGTCTAATACTGCAGCCCCATTCTGCATTTGCTGAAAGAGCTGATAATATCCTAAAAAGAATTAACATTTAGATGTTAGTCCTGTAACTGAATCTGAATCAAACAATGATGACTGTTTAAATGCCTAAAGCTACCCAGGGGTATTTTCCTTTGAGCTCTTCCAAGCTTGTACCAGGGGTAAGGAGGTTTCTAAAGATGCCTTTGTGAGCACCAGCTAGTGAAACCCTTCTTGTCCCTCCAGACACAGATACAATTATGCCCAGCTCAGGCACAAAGATAAAGGCTGAATTACAAGAGCAGTATTATGCTCCACAATCAGGGTCCTTGATTCCAATTGACAAGGAAAGCAAATCACGCTCAGTTGACTTGCTGATGTTTCCACTCCTGGAAATTCATTCCCATCACAGGGGCAGAAATTAGTTCGATACACAGGGTATCTTGCATTACCTCCCCAGATTGCTAAGTTACCTTAACTTGTCAGTTCATGAGATCTTACAAGTTATGAAGGGTCCAACCTGGCCACCACTTGTATGGGATTCTTTCTCTGCAGAGGTTTAACTACCACCTACTACAGTTTCTCTGATAAGAAAGTTTTTTCTTACCTATAATGGCATGGATGTAGTGGGACAGCTATTCAGAGAAGCCATCAAGCCTTTCTCTGGAGTAAATTTTTACAAACATGTTAGATAAACATCTTCTGGGGTGATCCTGCAAGGGGAGATTCTCGAGATCCTTTGGGAGATCCCTTCCAGACCTGCCTTTTGCTTTTATAAAGTGGTCAAATAACAAAACCAAACCAAAACCCCCTCAATTATCCAAATGGCAACCTCCATCCCTTAACTCCATCCCCACACACTCCTCCCCCCAAGAGAGGTCCTGCTGCCCTGGGTGGGCTGCAGTACCCTGCTGCTAGGCTATCGCAGAAGGTATCTTTCCAATAATATATCAAAGCCAAAACTTCAAATTAGTGATTCATCCGTGCTTCAGCGAAGTTCAACAGAGCATGACATTTCACGCCGGTCCTCGGGGCTTAAGAGATTTTCCACAAGAGGAAGGGTGTTAACACCAGCATCCTAACAAGCAGTGACGTGGATAATTGTGCTCTATAGATCCAAATTCCTCTTGTCACTCCAGATGCAGAAGTGCCTTTTAGCATGCTCTTCAGGGAAAAAAAAAAAAAAAAAAAAAAAAGAAAAAAGAAAAAAAGGAGCCTTCCTTCACTACTGGCAACCCAAAGGAGCCTGACCCATCAGTCCAAAACTCCTGCACAGAGCTTCTTCCATGGTTTGGAGATCCCTGAGGGAATCTGAGGGTGGTTCTGGTAGCAGAAATGACAACGATGTCCGCCTTGTTAAAGAGGCAAGAGGTCAGACTGATTCCTGTAACAGCCTTTAAAACCTCTTTAAACACCACATTGAAAAATGTTGAGAAAAACGCCCTGAATGTGTGTGTGCAACACAATGTCCTCTGGGAGATGCAGCTGGGACTGCACCCCTGGGACAACCATTAACCCTGCCCAGTTAACCCTCCATCTATCAAACCATTTAAGACAACTTCTCGGTCCTTTCCCAGCCAATTTCATCCCAGAGCTAAATTAGTTGAGAGTTAAAAAGAAAAGGATATTTTCTCACAAACTTCAGCTGCAAGATACTCGTTGCCATCTAACCACTGTGCAAAAGGTCCTTCGGACATCTCCATGTCTGCCTTGGTGAAAGAACCACAAAGGTCACGGTGTTCCCAAAGGACTTTTTGCAAGCCCTGCCTGGGAGCCCAAGATGGGCCAAGGGAAGAAGGACCTGCAGCATCTGGTCACATCACGAGTGACACAGTCACCCTTAAACAGCTCAAACTGGCCAGGTCACAGTCGGGATGCTGTGAAGGCAGTTTTAAAAGTCCTCCTAGCTCCATGTCCTTGCAAAGAATGAAAAGACAGATGGAGTGTGCTTCTCCCAGCAGAGAGTCAATCTGCCAAGGTCAAGGCACTTGCACAAGGCATTCCAACAGCTGGGCAGAAAATAACTGGGTTTGCACCCCGTTTTCTTGCTGTGCTGCCCAGCACTTCTTTGTGAACCACCTCTTTTCCCAGCAGAGCAAGATGATTAAGATGGTGGCACTTCTCCTGCAGACACACAGAGGGAGACCTGTCAAGCAGGAGCATCTGAAACAGCCACTCCATCTGGACTCAAAAAACTCTGGAGATCAGCTTTGAGTCAGTAATATTTTTAAATACAGTCACGCTAGACTTCTTGTGTCTCTCCTGGATTTGCAAGTCACGTTTTCAGGGGTTTTTTACCTACCACCTTGACAGACAGAAGCTCTTTTTCTCCCCCTCTAAGTGATTCTCCTGTAACGACAACTCCAGGAGTTGGGGTTTTAAAGGAAGGCAGCCAAATCCTAGGAGGCTCTCGACACAGATCCTGACTTTTGGCAGGAGCGCTCCCTCGCCCACAGCTGAGATGCTGACTGCGGCTCCGGAGATGCTTAAGTAACCAACTGCAAAACTATTTATCAAATGATTCAAAGTCAAGGGCACGGCGGATGCAGAAGCAGATATAACCCTCCTCAGCAGCCCTGCCTGAGGACAGGCAACAGGGAATACCTTCATCCAAAGCCAGAGGCAGCAGGATGGAAGCAGCAACAGCTTGTGGAATATTTCCTATAAGTGCCCTGCTTGTATGAAATAGGCTGGTTTTTGCATTTCAGCCACTTTTGAAAATATTTTATTTTTTAATCTCCTGCATTTTCATACTGGTTTCTGAAGCTCCTGAGACTGCATAGGCTTGTGCTCCTGTCTATCTCTCCACAGCACACTGAAATAAATAAGCCTGGAAGGCAGAGACCTCCAGGACAGCAAATTCCTACAGGTTTCATGAAGATGGACACTTTGCTTGAAGAATCTCCTGGGAGCGTCTGGCTCGGGGAGCTGCTGCACCCAGAGCAAGGAGGTCCCTGTGGTTTGGTTTGTGCCCTGGCTGTGGGACCCGAGCACACTTGGCACCCAAGGAGCCGAAAATAAAACACAGGACATGTTAACGCCACCCACCCTGTGGGTGCAGAAGAGAGCCAACCACATGTACTGCTAACAAAGCAACTTCTATCACATTTCTCACTGACAGCTCTAAAAGTGAGCCTCTTTCTCACCCAGTTTTGACCAGACTTTTGACACCAGAATCCCAGTTAGTGGAAACCTTGCATTTGTTTACCTTCCCGTGGTTGACCCCTCTGCTCACCCTGGCTCTGCCTATCCCTTCGTCATGCTCTTCAGGACCTGGGGAGGACTGTCACCACGACCAGCACCCAGCTGAGGTGAAAAACAAGTTAACAGAAAAGAAGGGATGAAGGGATGTGACCCAAGAGCCTAAAACCTGCATTATAAAGCTCACAGTATTCAGATCCTTCAAAAGGTCCTCGTTTTAAACAGGAACTGGATCTTACTCCCTTTCTCCCCAGTGCTCTCCTGAGCACTTCAGGAGGCTGAGCCTGACAGCAGCGTTACTATAACACAGGCAACAGCTACGCTAACAGCTTGGAGGAGCTGAAGTTTACAGAGCTTCCTTTACTCGAGGGAACCGCATTTTTCTAAGATTATATTATTACTTGGGCTGGTCGCTCAGCAATGCAACATCATTTCCCTTTTGGGTGGGAAAGTTCTCTCATCGTCCTCAGTCGCGAATGATTTCAGTCTGAAAGGATGAATACGAACTCTCTGCATTATCAAAGAGCCATAAGTGAGCTGTGCCCCTTGCTGAAGCAGCGGGATGTTATGGTGCAACACCCAGGAATTAAATATATACAGTGGTGGGTGCACACACATCAGCTGTATGTACACAGAAAAGGGTGAGAAGGAAGGGTGGCCAGACATGACAAAACCATTTTCTCCTGATAGGCATCCACAGACTTCATTCTTTGATGGAGCCTATGCTTGTAGCCCTCTTGCATCTGCTCCGGATGAATATCCCAGCAAGTGAAGCTCTAATATTTATGGAAACAGCAAATTACAATGCAAATGTCACAAAAGTACTCAGAGAAATAAAAATTTGAATTTGTAATCAGGTCTACTGCCACTGAAAATTGGATTCTGCCTTTTATGTTCAGTCGATCAGGAAAGAGAAAATCTGTATCACATGACCTACATCTTCAATCGAATGTAAATAACAGGGCCTGTGGTTGGGTTATTAAGAAAGCACGACAAGCTTGCTCACGGGGTACAGACTATGGATTTTGTATCGGACATATCAAGCAAATATTATGAACAACCAACCTCCCGTTTGCTTGGCAGACCTTCTGACCCTCTGGCTGGTCCAACTGCCCCCAAAGCATAGAATCATAGAATGATATGGGGTTGGAATGGACCTCTGGAGATCATCTAGTCCAACCACACCCACCCCCCCCGCTGGAGCAGGTCTACCCACAGCAGGTTGCACAGGAACTTGTCCAGGTGGGTTTTGAATGTCTCCAGAGAAGGAGACTCCATCACCTCTCTGGGCAGCCTGTTTCACTGCTCTACCACCCTCACAGTAAAGAAGTTCCTCCCCATGTTTAGGTGGATCTTCTTATACTCGAGTTTGTGCCCAT
The DNA here is from genome assembly GCA_004320125.1 of Scolopax mira. Classification (NCBI taxonomy): domain Eukaryota; kingdom Metazoa; phylum Chordata; class Aves; order Charadriiformes; family Scolopacidae; genus Scolopax; species Scolopax mira. The sequence goes on from BJBW01007667.1 coordinate 58,576, forward strand.
TTCCTCTTGTCCTGTCACTGGGGACCACTGAGAAAAGACTAGCCCCATCCTCCTGACACCCTCCCTTTAAGTATTTGTAAGCCTTGATCAGATCCCCCAACAGTGCAGCTTCTTTGCACCGTTGCAACAGCAGAAAGACACCATGACAGGTGCCAGGATCTGGCCATGGCTCTTTGGAGAGGAGATTTCTGTGTATCTGAGTGGAATAGCTGAAGCATGAACGATGCTGTTTGTCTGCACAGAAACACCCGGACTCACCCGGAGCTTCCTCACCCCTTCATACCCCAGAAACTGGGGAAGCAAAGCCAGAATCCAGAGGGTTTACACTGGCTACTATCTATGATCTATCTAGCTCCAGATCATTTCCCTGGGGTAATGAGGAGGCTGCAGCCCTGCCTTGAGCACCCCATAGCTGAGCCCTATTGTTCTGTACCCATCCTTAGTTTGGAAGTGGTACGTAGCTACCATCGATGAGGAAGCCACAGCACCAGCCAAAGGATCCTTCCAGCAGCAACTCCAGAAGAGTCAGAGACGTCGGTTCAGTCTCTACAAGCTCTATTGCTACACTGACAGATTTTGCTGGCTTAACTCATTAATGGAAACAGTTCTTTACTCTGGGGGTGGTGGTGGTGGTGATTAGCTTGGGTGAACGCTTCATAAATAAAATCACTATGACCAGACTGATGCTACTAGGGCCTCAGTCCCCTTCTGTAAAGCCATAAGAGCAGTGAAGAGGACTACCAAAAGCTCCTGCAGCAGCCGTGCTTGGCCCTGGAGCCCAAACTGGCCAGTGGTAGCACCCAACCTGGCAACCAGCATGTACCTACCATCTTTGGTCTTTGCTTTGGCCTCAGCATTCACCCAGGGGACAGCTCAGCACCTGGTTTGGTAGCTCATGGGACAGAGCAATCCCCTGTTCCTATTGCCCAGACACCTCCTGAAATCCCTTTTGTGGGATGAGCTGAAAAGCTACAGGTTTGTAGCTTTGATCAGAAGCAGCCATACCTTTCGGATGCACAGGCACAGTCCCAGCCACAGCAGCATCCACTTGAGTTTTGCACTACAACCACACCAAGACCAACTGCCTTTCCAGCCTGATACCGCATCCCCGTCTCCTAAATGAGCATCATCCTCTGCCACCTCCCAGAGGTGCAATGATGATGGGGCCATCAGCCTCCACACAGTGCTCAACGGCTGTGACATGCCCCCAGGAGATGACTGGGATGGGAAGGACGGAGATTGCATGCAGAGAGCTTGGGAGCTCAATCACGGAGAGCTTCTGATTGCCAGCCCAAAAATTAGGATCTCTAAAAGCAGGTTGTCCCAGAAACCCCACGCTCCTCTAAACTCACCAGCATCGGCAACTTTTGATACTGAAAGTAATATTGCCAGAGGAAGGCACCCCTGTCCCAGCAAGGCTGGCATCAACCCCCGCAGACATGGCAGCGACCGCTCGTCTCCCTCATCTTCCCAGCCACGAGTGAAAATTAGAGCTAATTAAATTACCCCCCTGAAGTGGGGATGGCTGCTGGAGCAGAGCCCGCTGAAGGGACGCGGGCTGGCTCGGCCGCTTGGCTACTGGGGAAATGAAACTTTGTGGAGAACCCAATTAGGGGCTGCAGCTCCATCAGCTGTCCCCTCACCTGCTGAGCCCCGCTCACAGCTTAGCACTCGCCCCCGCTACCTGCGGAGGTGTAAATCAGTACACACCACCCACCGTGGGCTCCCTCCCAGTCGGGTTACACAATTATCTCTGGGACAGCACTCATTTACCACTCAAACATCACGGAAAGGGCTCTCCCAGACAGATGAGAGAACCCAGTGCACAACCCGCATCACCTGCAGGGGCTCGGGATGGGGAACAAGCAGGGAAGCTGATCTCTTATCTCCTCCCTCCTTTTCCAAAACTCTTTTTCTTTTCTTTTTTCCCTTCTCTTTGCTTTTTTGCTTTTAATTATGTGCCCCTAAAGGGGCAGAGCTAAATTTATACCACTCCAGGGAGTCTGCGTTCGCAGCACACCAACCAAATCCACTTAGGGCTCACAGAGAGAAGCGGCAGAGATGCCCGAGAAAAGAAAACCCCAAAATCAGCCTGCGGATCTTCCCATAGGGATGCGGAGGCGTGGGAGGCGATCATTCCCTCTCCTCACATTGAGAGGGAGGAAGCACCCTTCCTGCACCACCCATGGCCACCTGAAACCCTGTCGAAACTAAACAGCAGCACCTTACACCTCTCTGCCGGGAGAGCTGGGCTTCTGCCCCCCAGGAGCCACAACATACCTACTGTGAAAATCGAGGCAGATTTGGAGGTTAATGCCGTGCTTCTGTGCAAAGGGGCAGCCTCCGCATCTTCTTCCCTCGCTCCTAAATTCACTTCTTCCGCACACAGAGAAAGTTTCAGAGACAGAAAAGTGAAAAAATACATAAATAAATGCAGACTGTTCTGCCCCTCTCCGAGGGTTGGGAAGTTTCTCCCAGCAGCCAGCCGAAATCTCTGCTGCGAGCTAAGCCAATTCCTTTTCGGGTGATTTCACACCTTATTTCCAGGGCTCCCACTGGGGAAGCAGCAAAGAAAGGTGGCAGCTGGCACCAGAGAGAGGGAAAAAGAACGGAAGGCCGGACACAGATGGCAGAAAATCAGATCAACTTCTCAGGGTGATGAACCCATTGCCAGCAGGGCACCAGTCGGGCACCAGGGCAGGTCAGAAGTAAAGGAAAAAGGGATATTACAGCAACAGGGGGAGACCCCAGCCACGGTGACTTTGTTGGGGGCTCAATGCCACCTCTGCTGTCCTCATGGTGGAATTATTCCCATTTTACAGATGGGAAACCTAAAATATGGAAACTTGCAGGAGGATAAAGCTTGGAACCAAAACCCTGGCACACGGTGCCCTTCGGCTCGCCTGGTGCCCGTGTAAACCAGCTGCCAGGAGGAATTCCACAGAGGGTTTTGATGCTGCTTTAACTCTGCTCTCACCAGCTTCCTCGCTTCCCACTTCACCTATTTTTTTTTTCCTATGTTCCTCTCCTGCAGGATTCAGCCTGCACTTTAAACACCACACGAAAGCCATCTGTCCTCATTTCTTCACCAGCCCAGCCCACGGAGGGGTTGGCAGGGAGAGGTGGCAGATGCGGCCCGAGTCATGGAGAGGCCAGGGAAGGCAGCGAGGCTCCACAGGGCAGCCCGGCTCCCTCCCCACTCCCTCGCCCCACGCTTTGTGAGAGACTCAAAAGCCCCATTTCTCCTCCCACTGCCTCACCATCTGCTCGCTCAGCCCGGCCTGAGAAAGGGCTTTTGCCACCCAACCTCAGGTTCTTTCTAAACAGAGATGCAATCTTCATTTCCACGTAGCGTCGGGGCGATGGGTTCACAAGAAACGCTTCCCCCCCTCCCACAAGAGTTATCAAATGTGAAAACCACCTCAGAGGGGCAGGAGCGGCGGCGAGACAGACAACAGGGATTTCTCAAGCGTCGACAGCTCAACCTGAGAGTGATTTAGGGGCTCCCACCAGCCTGCTCCCGTAACACCAAACAATTCCCTTTGACTGACAAGCATAGAGCTGTGGCTAACAGCGAGTGAATCGCGGCTGTCAGGACCCAGCCTAATTCATGCTGCTGTTTGCTAGGGAGAGAGCTACCGCCGGGTTATTTATCACTCCTTCACGGTGCATTCCCCCCCCCAAACCCCCCCCCACACCCCCCGTTCCTTCTGGACGGGGTTGACATGATTCATGAGCACCTGTAGCTGCCGAGGAGGGGCAGCTCGGAGCAAAGCCTCCGCCACTGAGCTGGGCGGCCAGATGCTGGTAGCCAGACAAATGGCTTTTCCAGCATGTGGACAGATAGTTTGAGCTTTTCAGACTCTTTAACAAAGGAAATGCATTCCTCTGCTGACTCTCAGGAGTCACAGGATCAAGGTCACAGGAAAAGGTGCCAGATCGAAAGCCGAGATGAAATTAAATAGTTTTTTGGGGGTTTTTCTGTCCAACGAGGAATTTGCGTGGCTCTCATCAAATAATAGGTGAGCGCTTCGCTGGCAAGTTGCAGATTTTTATCTTCGTGAGGTTGATAGCAGGTAAGACAGAGTTACTCTCTCCCGGTTTGGAGGACAAACTGACACTTGGAGTGGCACAAAGAAGTGGCTGATCTGGGAACAGACCCAAATCTCCTTCATTTCAGTGCAGTATCCTAGTCACCAGGCTGCTCTCACACAAACACTGCTAGTTAGGAGCTTTCTAATCCTCTGCAGGGTACATTCCAGTCAATATCCCCAACTACACATTCGGTCTAACATGGATATATCTTACAAAGGCACACCTTGGGTTTGTGGAGAAAACAAAATGTTATGAATGTAGTTCTGTCACATTTCCTGAAATTGTATAGCTCCATGAAAGCAAACTGAAGTACCAAAGCATTTACACGTCGGAAATTAAAAGATGAAATTTGACAGTCCAGCTCAAGCAGGCGATCCATCCTACAACCTACCTAGAATTTACACAGGACTCATTTGTCATACCGGATTTCCTTACACCACCTGCAGACATCCAGTGCTTTCCCAACTCACTGAGAATTAGTCATCCTTAGAGCTATGTGTCTTCTTCAGCATGTAAGTGAACCAGTTTACTGGGTGACACTTGACACGAGCCCTGCTGGTTCCAGGAAAAATATGGTATATCCTGTGCCGAAATCAAATTCAGCACCATTTGTAAAGCACCAAACTAGTGACTGCTCCTGGTAACGACACTGTAGATGTGACATGCAAGGAAAAACGTGACTTTATACATGACTAATCTGACAGTCTGTAGGTGACACAGAGAGAGAGAGAGGGTGTTTATAGAGAACTGATGGCATCTGTCCCCACACCTGGACATGGGTCAGCACCTAAGGTGAGGTGAAGGCATGTCTGGAGAAGGCTCAGACCCTGAAGACCACCTACAGAAGCCACCAGTTTCCCACCTGAGAACATTTTGATGGGTGAACACATCAGCCATGCCCCTGGTACCCACCTGAGCCCTCCTTAAATTCCTCTGTGAAGTTCCCACCACTCACCTTCACCCCGGTCCATGCAGCTACGGCCCTGTTTAGGGTTTCCCACCTACAGGTTCCCATCCCAAATCTCCACCCGTTCTATCATGATGGACTGGGCAAGGTTAGGAGGGGTTCTTCGTGGGGGGGGGCACTTTTCGCAGCCGATACAGCTGTGGGTGATGTCGGGATGCTCAGCAAGCCCAAAAACCCGTGCACTCTCCGCCCCCCCCCCCCCCCCCCCCCCCCCCTTTTGGGCCCAACCCCCCCCCCCCCCCCCCCCCCCCCCCCCCCGCGGGCCC